>JAPYZI010007064.1:0-20668 GCA_030523105.1 Ophioninae sp. A BG-2022a
TTCGCAACCGAGATAAACGCAACGCTGTCCAATTTTATCGCGTTAAAAATATATTCGGAGTATTTGGCAGACGCGGCCTCTCGCGAGTGCGTACGATAATAACTCGGCGTTATTATTTAGACCGAACGTCGGTGTACGAAAGAAAAAAAAACGTATCTCGCGAACGCTCGCCGACGCTTTCTTTATTTTTGTTTGGAAGATTTTTGGCCGAACGCGTACCGCGTACGGTTCGCGAGTTTTTCTCCGCGAACGCACCTGAAAGTAGCGGGGGGAGAGGCACGCGTCGGACGCGCGGTTGATCGGTGCGAGGTGCGCGGGCGCGCTCTCTCTCTCTCTCTCTCTCTCGTTTCGACAGCACAGATTCCAACGCGTAAATATAGATTCGCCGGTAAGGGGCGATCGAGTATATTTAGAAAAGTACTCGGCTGGCCGGATCCGAGAGTCTCGAAGCGGGTACGACGTTTCGACGTGCTCCGTACTCTCGGGAGAAACGTCTCGGTTTCTCGCTCCCCCGTGCTCGTTCGTTCCGTCGATCCTTCGAGGAATTTCGATTTCGCCGAGATTCCTCCCCCTCGGCCGGCGAGCGGTCGAAGCGCCCCGGCCGGTCACCGCTCCGAGGGCGAGAAGCTCGCGCGAGGGCCGCCGCTCGACTCGCGGTACCGCGGGCGAACCCGGTACCAGCGCCGTTCCTCCGCCGGTTCTGTCTTTTTCTCGCTCTCGAGGAGTCTCGGTTCGTCGCGACAGCCGCGAACGAGAGCGAGAGGGTCGCTCGGGGTGAGACGAGAAATGAGAATCGATCGGAGCGCGAGTTCGCTACGAACGAAAACTTTGAAATTCCACTCGAGGTTCGTTCCTCGATCCTCCCCGATCTCGGGGGGGGTGGGCGAACGAATCGTCATCAGCAGCGGCGGTATCGCGGACGCGGCAGCGCCGTCGATTCCGCCGAAAATGCCCGCCCGATTCACCAAAACGGAGGCGGCTGCGAAACGCGCCGAGAGTCTCGACGCGTTTCGGCCGGCCGCCCCCGCCCGAACGAAACGTCGAAAAGCGAGAGGACCGGAGGGAGGCGGCGGCGGCGGCGGCGGCGGCGCGGTGGCTCGCGCGAGAACCGAGAGACCGCGCGAGAGGGGGGAGGCGGCGCGTGGCGCGGAGAAAGCGCGGCGGTAACGCGCGAGAGAAGCGCCTCGCGAAACCGCGATCGCGGCTCTGGTTCGGTTAGTTCGCGCGCGGGGCCCCGGCGATTGGGACGCTCGATCGAACGCGCACGGACGACGCGCGGAAACGAGAACGCGAAAGCTAATCGTTCGTTTTGTTACTCCATTTTTAAAGATAAACGAGGAGGCGCGAACGGAACCGCGACTCTTCTCTCGAGGAAAGGATCCGGGGAGAGAATTTATCCGGATTCGGGAGTAATCGGTGTGAAACAGTGACGACGAAAACGAAAAAACGGAATCTCGATCGATCGTCGCCCGACGAGCGAACGACTCCGAGGAGGATCGCGATCGAGGAAGAGTTTCCACGGAGAGGAGGATAGATAGAGAGAGAGAGAGAGAGAGGCACCCGCACCGAACCGCGTATCGGTGCGCGATTAATCGAGGATACTCCGCGCGGAAGGGAGAACGAGAGAGAGAGAGACTCTCCTTCCCGCGGGGATACGCCCGGGATCCGGATAAACCCAGCGTCGTGTTTTTCGCGAGTGCGCCCGACATTTTTCGAGACGATCGACAAGAAAGAAACAACGAAACGAAGATACGGGAGGAGAGGAGCATCGTCGAGAGTTCCGAGCCGAAGCGGCTCGGTATCGGCCGAAACCGTCGGCGGCGGACGTTCGGCGAACGACCTCTCGAGTGAGTCGATCGTAGCGGCGCGCCCCGGTGCGAATTCCTATCGAGGAAGAAAAAACAGACGCGCGCGCGCTCGCGTTCGAAAGGGAGCGAAACGACGAACGAGCGACCGAGTCTCGGGGAAGGAAGAGATCGGCGGTGGCGAGGGCGCGCGAACCTCCGAGGGCCGACGCGCGGGAGCTTTCTCGCGCGACGAGCCTCCTCCGGTTCGTCTCGTTCTCCCGCGGCCTCTCTCGACGCGAGACCGCGAGATTCGGAGAATCGACGAAAGCGCGGCAAACGAGACCGGGATCGTTACCGAGCGAGAGTCCGAATCGCTCGTCCGATCGAGGCTATCCGCGGGGTTTCGGCGAGCGCGCGCCCGAGCGATCTTTTCGCGGTTAGGCTCGGGAATAGCCGATCGTCGGGACTCGCGGGAAGGGGCGGCCGCGGGCGCCGCGCACCGACGGGACTCCCCTCGCTCCGGCCGCCCGTTCGCCACCGATCCTCGTCCTTTTCCTCCAATTTTCTTCTCCGCGATCCCGTCGGATACGGAGAAGGTTGCTTCCGAGGGGGAGGCGTTCGGGAACTCTCCGGGAAGCCCCGGAGAGGAGGGATCCGCGCCGACGCGCTTCCACCCTTCTCTCGAGAAGCGCGAAAAACGCTTCGCGAACGCTCGACGTCCCTCCCGCTGTCTCCCTCAGTTTCTCGCACCGTTCGACAACGAGCGATGTAAAAATATCCCCGTGCGACGAACGTTCGACCGGCTCGACTCGCCGAGTCGAATCCAGCGGGGAGACGGAAGATCGCGTCGCTCTCCCGGCGATCCGGACGAGCGACTCTCCTCGAACGATAACTAAAAAAGGCCCGACGCGCTCGGACGGGGAAAGATTCATTCGGCACGGGTGCGCGAACGAAAATAACCGCGAGACCGAGATTCCGAGTGACTCTCGGGATCGTTGAAGAGCATCGGGAAAGTAGTCGCGGAGCGTGGGACGAAAAAAATAATCGGAGATTTTCCAGCGAGGCTCGTCGCAAAGTCCTCGAGAAGCGCGCGCGTCGGCCGGTGCCTTCCCGACGCGCGCGCGCGCTCGCTCGCTCGCTCGCTCGCTCGCTCCGTTTCGACGATACTTTTCGGGCGGTTTCTCGACGGTTCCCCGTCGATTCCGGAATAACGCGGCGGACGCGCGTTCCTCGAGACGGGGTCGACTCGTTTTCTATAAATACGACTTGTGGGTCGTCGGTTCGCGCGCTCGCCGGAAAATTGACGGGCCGACCTCTTTTCGTCCGAGCGGCCTCCTCGATCGCGACGGACCGGGAGCGACGGGATCGACGAGGCCGCCGACGGCGATAGTTTCGAGGAAAGCTTCCGAGAGCCCGGGAGAAAGACGCGGCGCGCGAGCTTCCCTCGGCCGCTCGATCTTCACCGGAGCTCCGATTGTCGCGCGGATTCGTTCGAGAAACGACGAGTACCGCCGAGAGTCCTCCGCGTTTCGTAACCTCCCGCTTCTATTATCGAACGCGCTAAAATTTCGAGCGCGAACGATCTCGAAACGCCCCAGGAGTCGCGCCACGGGAGAATCGAACGAACGCTTCGAGGAAAAAGCGCGATCGATCGCTCGGGGAGAGGATCCGGCCCGCGCGGTTCGCGCGAACGCGGCGCGTCCCGGGGGGGGGGGGGACGAGCGTTGCTCCTCCGTTCTCTTCGGCCAGCGAGAACGCGAGTCGGAACGACGAGGGGCAGCGATCTCGAGGATCTCGGGGCCGAGGGCCGACTCTTACCGTCGCGTCGTATCACGGGTCTCCTCCCGTTGCGCTTTGAGAAGATTCGACGCGTACGCGCTCGGGGGCGCGCGCGAGCGCCCGAGTCTATTATTTCGGGAGCGGAGGACTCACCGGAACGATCGCGCGCGCTCGCGTCGTCGTTCCCGAGTTCCGGTCGGGCGGTACGCCCCCCCCCCCCCCCCCCCCCCCCCCCCCCCCCCCCCCCCCCCCACCCCCCCACCCCCCCCCCCCCCCCCCCACTCGAACGATCCAAAAATAATCCGATCGATCACCGAGTCGAGAGAGTCGGCGGCCCTCCGTTTCGAGTCTTCGGGACAATAGAATTTCGCTCCGAGCCTCGATCTCTCGTCGGTCGCCTCCTCTTCCCGACGGAGGCTTCCTCTCGTCCTCTCGTCCCGTTTCGAGGGCCGCGCGAGCGATCGTACGAGGAAAAAAAATAAACGAGGAGACGAGCGCGCGCGCGCGCGTTCGTTTCGCGAAAGCTGGTCGAAGGAAGCCCCGCGGTCGCCCCGATGCCGGGGAGCTTGGCCCGCGACGAGCCGTGACTCACGCGGTCCGTTATATTCGTGGCTCGCGTTGCGAAATTCTCGGTTAAAAAATCAACCGTTTCGATCCTCGTCGAAGCGACCCGTATTTCTTTCGCCCGTGCAGCTTCGCCGCGCTTTCGACAGGAATTATTCCGGTAGAGGAGGACGATTCGCACGGGTCGCGGAGAGCGCGCTCGCCTCGGCGATAAACTCTCTTGAATTTTGACGAGTACGGTGATACTTTTGGTTCGTTCAGGAAGCGACGAGTCATCGCCGGGAAACGAGCGGGCCGAACGGAGGAGGATCGAGACAAACGTTGAAAAAAAGGACGAGCGCGGCGGAGGAACACCGGAAGGCCGGTGGTGGCCCCGGGAGGACGGTGACCCCGGGAGTTTCGTTCGGTTCGAGGGTCCGAGCCGATAGACGAACGAAAAGTTCGAGGGGAGAAGGGAGGAGAGGAGGAGATCGGCGGTCGGGTGGCCGGGAGGCTCGACCCGGCGAAAATCAGGGGATCGGGAAGTCGGGCGTACCCCGAGGAAGATGGGGGTCGCCGATGATTTCGCGCCGAGCTTCGCGCAGAAGCCCCAGCTGCGCCAGGAGGACGAGGGCAACAGGCTCATATTCGAGTGTCAACTGGTGAGCTCGCCGAAACCGGAGATATCGTGGTTCCGGGGGGAAACGCGGCTGACCGAGGACGCGAGAACCAACTTCAAGATACGGAGCGTCGCCACCGACAGGTTCCTCGTCGTTCTCGAGCTCGATGACGTCATCGAGAGCGACGCCGGCCTCTACAGGGTCAAGGCCAGGAACAAGATGGGCGAGGTCGCGGCCTCTATCAATCTCAACTTCAGCCGTGAGTGTCTCGATCCCGATCTCTCTCCTTCCGTCCGTCCGTGCCGCTCCTTCGTTGAGCGTTGCGCGGAACGTTACCCCTCGCGACGCGCGACCTCCGTTATTTTCGTCCTTCTCTTTGCATTTTTCGACCGAAACGTCCCGGAGTGTTTTTCTTTTTTTTTCTCTTGTCGCGTCTTTTGTAGTTTCACGCGTATCGGGCCACGATTCGAACGAGGTCCGAGGTCCGAACGGCTGGCCGATCCGTTCGCGGCGAGCCGGGCGAATCGTCCAGCGACGCGCGAACCTCGCGCCGCTCCTCGATCCCCCGATAAATCCCGAGTGTGTAACGATTATTTTGTTTTACAGCCGTGGACGAGCCTAGAGAGAAGTAAGTCAAACGTCGGGAGCGAGGCGGGACGAGCGCGCGCGCGCGCGCGCTCGCTCGCGCGCTCTCGCCTCCTCCGTTTCGAGTGTTTTCGACATGATTTTCGTTTTTCTTTAAAAGTTGGCGCCTCTTGCTTATCCTCGCTTCGCTCTCGCTTATCTCGCTACCCTCGACGCGCGTCGTCGCGTCCGGCATTTTTTTAAGAAAACGTTGAAATTTCTGCCGCATCGCTCAACGCGCCCTCGCTTTTCTTTTTTTAGCTATCCACCGGCCGGCGCCGAGACGGTGAGTGCTTTCGGCTGAATTTCCGTTTTTCGTACTCGTCGCGTCCTCCTCGGCGGTCCCACCCCCGGCGTCCGGAATTTCGTCGATCCTCGCCGCTGATGATTCGGCGTTGGTCGGTCGCGTTCGCGCGGCGCGGTTCTCGTTCGTCGATCGAAGCGAGAGCGCGCCTCCTCGAGCGCGGGAGTAACCGCGAACGAGGCCGGGCGGCTCGTCGAGAACGTTCGATCGAGAATCTCGATCGAACGTTCTCGACGAGCCGCGGGAGTCCTTCCAATTTTCCCATCCACCGCCTTTCGTTCGTTTTCGAGTGTGACCTCGGCACGATTGATTCGAGCACGAAACAATTGATTTCCGGAAGAGTGAATTTCCGTTTGAGCTTGGACGCCCCGAGCGAGACGGGGGGGGCGGGAGGAGCGCAGCGTTCGAACGTTGAGACTGAAAGTTTGACGAACGTTGCAGACAAATCGACGGTATCGCGCCGACTTTTGCGAAAAAGCCAGCGATCAGGCAGGAGGACGACGGCAAGAGATTGCTGTTCGAGTGTCGGATAACCGCCGATCCGACCCCGAAGGTCTCCTGGTATCACGACGGGAGCGTCGTAAAGGACTCGCCGAGGCACAAGGTAACCGGACTCGGGCGCGTTCCCTCGCCCCGTCGAGTCGCAACGAGCCCCCGTAAAACGAGAACGATTGACCGTTTCAGTTGACCGTTGACAAGGACGGTCACTCGTACTTCGCGACTCTCGAGATTAAAAACGTGACGGTCGAGGACGCCGGAAAGTACAAAGTCACGGCGAAGAACGAGCTCGGTGAATCGAACGCCACGATATCCCTCAACTTCGACAGTGAGTCTTCCGAGCTTTCTCGCGGTCCGACGCCGCACCCGCCCCTTTAACTTCGGGATGTATATCGATCACCGACGATCCTCCTTCGTCGTCCTCTCTTTTGATCTTTTATTTTTTTTGTTTTTTTTTCGCATCGGTCGTCTCTCTTGTTTCGTCGAGTCGCGATTCCCTTTGCGCGGAGCGTCGAAAGAATCGCTTCGCTCGAGTCATCGGTATCTCTCTCCGCTCCCCCCCTCTTTCGTTTCGTTCCGTTCCGTTTTATTTTTGTTCTCGTTGGTCGACTTCTCTTCCCCGTCGCGCGCATCGATCGCGAGAAACGTCAAAACGTATCCGAAGGAAAGCGCGAGAGAACTCGAGACGAGAAATAAAAATTCACGACGAAGGGGGCTCGAGGCGCGCGCGCGCGCGCGAAAGAACCGAGACGAGCGGGCGGGAGGGGAGGAAACGCGAGACGCGTCTCGATATACAACCCACGGTTGGCGGGATTACTGACAAAACGTTTGGAAAAGACGCGCAAAATTAAACAAACGAGAAACAAACTAGTCGAATAACGTTAGAGAGCGCGATAATAAACAATAATAACGAAAGAAACACCGCGCGCTGCTTAAACGACGCACGAATCGGAACGCGTTCGACTCGCGCGCGGCGGCCTCGATGGATCGGCCGATCCGAGATCCTCGGTCGGCGAACTCGAGAAGAGGGAAGCGCCTCGTTCGCGCCGACGGCTCCGCGACGGAGACCGACCGAGGACGAGGATCGATCGTCGATCGGCCCGGAGGGCGCGCGCGCGCGCGCGATCGATCGCCCCCGTAACCGGCCTCGTTGCTTCGCCGGGACGCCGCAGTCGCAATCATCGTCCCGCTATTTTGACCGTTCCGAGTGTTTCGTTTTTGTTTCGTGTGCCGATTCCTAACTCTCGCCGCGCGCGTACCTTCTCCCGGGAGATCTCGGAGCGTTCGGCCGGCTCGGTGGACTCGTTTTTTCCGGAAACTCGCGCTCGATCGGAGTTCCCCGCGAGCCGAACGCCACCGCCGACGGTACCCGCCGCGACATTTTTTTTTCCTCCGTCGTCCCGATCTCCCGAAAAACTCGCGGACGCGCGTCCGGACGGGAGCGTCGTTCGGATCGATCGCGCCCGAGAATCGAGTAACGACCGCGCGGGACGAACCCGCCTGATCTGTCCCGAATAAATTAGGCGACGAGGCACCCGTACCCGACGACGGCGTAAAACCGACCTTCACCGAACGACCCGTCATCCGACAGTCCGAGGACGGCAACACCATTACCTTCGAGTGTAGATGCGCCGGCGACCCCAAACCCAGTGTCAAGTGGTAAGGCTTCGCGGCCTCGCGTTTCTCTCGTTTTCTTTGATTTTTTTTTCTTCACTGGCATCCTCGTTCGAGCACCCGTCGAGAAGCGTTTCGGAGATCGTGCGAATTTTGGCCCGGCCGGGTGGCGGTCCGCCCTTCGGTGTTTCGGTGCGCCCTTCGGGGGGGGGGGGGACTTCGAGCTTCACCGTTCGAAACGGCCAATTTTGTTCGATCGGTATCGATGAAACGACGAAGGATGAAAAATAGAAGCGGCAAGAGCGAAGCGCGGATCGACCCGTACGAGGCGGAGGAGGAGGATCGCCCGAAGGGCGATCGCCGAGGGGAAACCCGCCGGGTCGTCGGCCGCGCACGATCGCGGAAATTGTTTCGACGATGAATAACGAATCGTTGCGAAACTTGACGAACGCGGGGGATGTCAGGTATCACGGTAACGACGAGATCAGGGAAGGCGGAAGATTCGGCGTGTCCCTCGAGATCGATCAGAAGCTGTACCATCTGGCAAGATTGCGGATCGGCGACGTGGTCAAGGCCGACGGAGGAGAGTATCGAGCGGTCGCGAGGAACAAGCACGGCCAGGGAACCGCTACGATCAATTTGAACTTCGAGGGTGGCGACAAACCAAAGTACGATGGGATTTACCAATGACTTTTTTTTCCTTTTTGTTTTTGTCCTCGTCGGAGAGAGAGAGACGAGAGTCGCGTCGCGCGCGGATGACGAAACCAAGATTTATCAGTGACGCGGCGATACTTCGGACGAAGCGAAGAGACGCGCGCCTCCTTTCTTTCTCTCTTTCGTTTTCTTCTTTGTTTCGCGGACTCGATTTCGCGATTCTCGCGTCGGTCGAGGAGAGCGCGCTTCGCTTTCGTCGAATCGGCCGCGTCGCCGAGATCTCGAACGGTGGCGCGCAACCGCGACCGACCGCGCGCTCGAAAGAGCGAACGCGCGGCCCTTCGAATCCGCGAAGCGAGCGACGAGCACGGAGAGAGATCCTTCGGGACGCGAGAGCGTCCGCGGACGAAAGCGAGACCGAGAGAGAGAGAGAGAGGCGATAATGATCGAGCGATGGAAATACACGCAGAATTCCGGACGGGAAGGCGCCGCGTTTCCCGAAGAAGCCGACGATACGTCAAGAGGGCGATCTGCTCATCATGGAGTGTATCCTCGAGGCCCGTCCGGTCCCCGACATAACCTGGTATCAGGGACAAAGGATAATCAACGGGAGCTCGAGGATCAAAATGTTGCGAAAGTCGACCGGCAAGGACACCTATCTTCTTACCCTCGAGATCTCGAATCCGACCAAGGCGGACGGCGGAAATTATCGGTGCAACGCGTTTAACAGCTTCGGCGAGAGTAACGCCAACATCTCGCTCAATTTCCAAGGCAAGTCACGAGTCCGGGGACGAGCGAGCCAGAGCCGAACCGTCGGGCCCGATCTCGCTTCCCCTCTCGGTATCCCCCGCGTTTCCGCGAGACTCTTTCGCTTCCTCGTCCGTTTCGCGTTGGAAAGGACGAACGGGGTTCGCCGCTCGGTACGCCCTCCTTTCGAACCGGTCCTTTTTTCTTCGAACGGATCGACGTCCGTTCCGTCGGTCGAACGGTAAACGCGCCGATTCTCGTATTCCGATGTATCCGTTTGTTCCCGTCGCGAGTCGCGTCGGCGCTTACGGACGAAAAACCGCGCGATCGACGCCAAAAAAGAAAAGAAAAAGAAAAAGAAAACGAAAATTTTGTCGAGGGTGAGTAAGCACGATGAAAAATCACGAGGCTTCCGAATCATCGTCCCTAACCGAGCGTAACAAAAAACCATGGCTTGTCTAACACGAGAGCGGAGCGCGAGAACCGCCGCGATCGCCCGTGAGTGTTTTTTTTTGTTTTTTGAAAAATGTCGCCTGATCGCGGATCCTCTTCCAAGACGCAGAAGACGCGGCCGGATTCGCGCCCTCCTTCGTCGAGAAGCCGCGGATAATTCCGAACGAGACCGGGACCCTCGTAACGATGAGGTGCAAGTGTCGCGCCAAGCCGAAGCCGGAAGTCAGCTGGTTCCGCGGTACGAGCCTCGTCAAGGAGTCGTCGAAAATTTCGATCGGGACGAGAGTCCTCGAGGAGGACGTTTACGAGCTCGCGCTCGAGATAAAGGTAGGAGGCGCCCGCCCGCCCGCGACCCTCTCGTGCTCGGAATCTCGAGTGAGCTCGAACCTCGCGTCGGCAGGATCCGAGCGGACCGGACGGCGGAGCGTACAGGTGTCACGTGAGGAACGAGTTCGGGGAGAGCAACGCGAATCTCAATCTGAACATCGAGGCGGAGCCGGAGCCCGAGGGCGAGGGTCCGAGCTTCGTCGGCAAGCCGCGAATCCAATCGGAGGACGCCGGAAAACTCGTCATCATGGATTGCCGGGTCAAGGCCAAACCGAAGCCCGAGATCGTTTGGTTCCACGCGGGCAAGGTCGTCGCCGAATCCTCCAAAATCTCGATCAGCGTCGTCGAGGAGCGGGAGGACGTTTACTACGTAAAGCTGACCCTCAACGACCCGGGAGCCGACGACTCCGGTCTCTACAAGTGCAACATCAAGAACGCCCTTGGCGAACTCAACGCGAATCTGACGTTGAACGTTGAAAGTGAGCGCGCGACCCATCGCCCCCCCCCCCCCCCCCCCCCCCCCCCCCGCCCCCCCCCCTCACCCCCCCCCCCCCCCCCCACCTCCCCCCCGCCCATCAAGGTCGTCAAGAAGAAGACGGTGATCGTCGAGTGCCACGTCATGTCCAAGTTCGCCCCCGATTGCACCTGGTTCAAGGAGACTCGGGCCATCACCGAGGACTCCAGGCGCAAGGTCCGCGTCGAGAAGGTCAAAGAGGTCGGTCCCGCTTTTCGGAGTCTCGGGGGAAACCGGGTAAAGGCGGCGCGCGACTCTCCTCGAATCATTACCGTTTCGATTCCGACAGGGTGAATTCGCCGTGAAACTCGAGATCGAGCAGATATCGACCGCGGACCGGGGCAAGTACAAGCTGGTGGCGAGAAACGAGAAGGGCGAGGCGACCTCCCAGGTCGTCGAGATAATGGAGCTGCTCGAGGAGGCCGAGAAGCCGAGGATCGCCTCCGGTCTCAGGGCCGTCGTGAGTTTTTCTTCCCTCTTATTATTCTCCGTTCGACCGTGCCTGCCGCTACTCGTCGAACGTTCGTCTCTCTCTCTCTCTCTCTCTCTCTCTCTAAACGATTCTTCGCCCCGATGACTCAAGAGCGTCGAGGAGGGCCGGACGGTCGAGTTCACCGCCAAGCTGTCCCAAATGGACAAAACGGTCACCGTCGAGTGGTACAGGTACGTGCTCGCCGCCCTCTCTCTTTTCGACCCGACCTTCGTGAGAAAAGGACGCGATTTGACGACGCTCCCTTAACGATCCGCCGCGCAGAAACACGACGATCGTTAAATCGACCAAGGACGTCAACGTTTCGTTCAACGGGATCGAGATGAGGCTCGTGATAACCGATACAACGGAGGAGCACGCGGGCGCGTACAGAGTGGTCGTCAGCAACGAGGCCGGCAGGGACGAATCCTCCGCCGAATTGACGGTCAAGGTGAGCGAACCGAGCGGTGTCCCGTTACTCGTGCTCGATCGTCGTCCTCCGTTGTCGTCCTCGCGAGGCAACATCGACCCCCGGTTTCTCGCGTCAATCCTGTTCTTTGTTTCTCACGATTCAATCGTCGACTCCCGGTTTCTAATTCTCAACGACCCGGTTTCTAACGATCGACTTTCGATTTCGGGAATCTCGGCCCGAACCTGTCTCCCTCCGCACGCGCCCTCAACCTCCTCGTTTCCAGAAACGTCTCGAGAAGAAGAAAAAGGAGGAGGAGGAGGAGGAAAAGAAGAAGAAGAAGAAGACGACGACGACGATCGAGAAGAAGGAGGAGGAGAAGATCGAGGTCGAGGAAAAGGTGGAGGAGAAGAAGGTATCGACGAGCGAACCGGAGATCGAGTCCTTTCTCGAAACACGCCCGATTCTCTTTGCTCCGAATCGACGCGTCTCTTCTCCTTTCCTCGATTCGAACTTGGAGCTCGAATCGTATTTTTCGTTTCGCCGCGAGTTCCTCGATAACGCGAAAGAGCGAATTCGCTTTCGGGAGTAAAGAGAACGGGCGTTGCCATTTTGGGCGGCCCTCGCTTAATCCTCGTAGACCGAGATCGTTCCCGAGTCCCGTCTCTGTTAAGCCGTAACGCAAACGCGCGCAAATTCGCGCAAAGATACACGAGCATTCGCGAAACGATCATCGAACAAGTTGAAACGATCACGAGCGACGCGTCGGATCGAAATTAATCGGTTAAAAAAATAATAGCCGCTCGAACGGTGACAAAAAATTCTGTAACGCGACGAAATCGGAAAAGGTCGGAAGCTCGGACACCGAGGAGGAACAAGAGGAGGAACAAGAGGAGGACGAGGACGACGAGGACGCCAGCGAGGAGACGGAGGACGAGGAAGCTCCGAGCGTCGTCGACGAGTCAAAATCCGAATTTTCCGATATTTCGAAATCCGAATACGCGTCGCTCGCCGAGGTACGCGTCGCGCTCGCGCCGCTATCGCGCACTTTGCTCTCGACACTCGCGGTTTCCTACACTCGACACTCGCCGCCCGGCGCACCACCGCGACGACCCTCTCTTTTCTTTTTCTTTCTTTCAGCGCTCGACTCTCCTCCCGGTCGCTCGACCATTTTTTTTCACCCCCGTTATTTTTTTTTCAAGGACAAGCCGGAAACCGAAACAAACGGTATCGACAAACCGGAAAGCAAAAAGGTAACGCGCCACGAACAAACGTTTCTTTCGCGAGAACGCACAAGTACAAACGTAATTAATATTTGTGTCGCGAGCCTCGATCCAGCCTCGATCCAGCCTCGATCCCGAGCGGCCTCCGGGCCTTCCCCCCTCCTCTCGTTTGGCGCGCACGCTTCGCTCCGGCGTTTCATCCCCGCGACTGACTTTGCCGCGAACCGTCGCGACGCCTTTTAACTCGGCGATCCTTTTGTCCTGTTTCAGAAAAAGGAGATCGCGGTGAGTCGAAAAACCGAAAGGGGATCGGGTCGTTTCAGACGAGAGTGATCTTTTGGAACGCAGGGCCGATTAACTCTCCCGCGCTTTCTCTCCTCTCGCTTCGAACGCGCTCTCGCTCGCTCGAGCGATCGCATCGGGCGCGACGCTTCTCCGAACCACCCGCTCTATCTCTAACTCTTTTGTTCGGTGCAGCGGCGAATCGACTCGAGCCTCGCGGCAGCGAATCGCTCCAAGAGCGGAAGAATCGTTTCTTAAAGAGGGAGAACGGACCGCCGCGAGTAAGCGCGAAACGTTCCCCGAGGTTCAACCGAATCACGGAAACCGAAAAATTAGACGAATTAACGCGGTGTCTCCAGCGTGGACTCTCAAAGTGGCGAATCGCATGGCACATTCCTTAAAACGCATAATTCGTATAACCGTTGGTTTTCTCTTTGCGCGGCATGCTCCGTGTTTTTCGTTTCGTCCGCTCGACGTTTCCCCGTCGACGTTGCCCACCCGTTCAACCAAACGTTTGTTTTTCTTTCGGTGCCCCGCGAGATCCAGAAGAAGGAGGAAGAGGCCTTCAACAACGTCGAGGAGAGAAAGTCCCTCGAGGTACCGATCCTCCGATTCCGTTCGTTACCGCGCGACCCGCCAAACTTTTTATTAACTCGGTTGTTTTTCTTCTTTCCGTGACTCTCGACGGAGCAGAAAAAGATCGAGGAGAAGAAACCCGAGGAGCGGAAGGAACCGGAAAAGGCAAGTTACCGGGTAATCCGTTGATTCGGGCGCTCTCGAAGCGACGTCGCTCGAATCGTCGAAACGCGCGTGACTCACTCCTCGTTCGTTAATCGCCCCTTCCGTTTGCAGAAAAAGTCGCCGAGGAAGAAAGAACCCGAGCCAAAGGAAGCGGTGAGCGAACCATAAACCGACCGTTCCGCGTTTGTAACGAAAGACTCGTTGGAAAACGTCGCGACACCGACCGAGCGCTAAATCCCGTATCGCTGTGCCCGCAGGCTTCGCGCGAAACAACCCCGAAACCGGAAAAGACGATCGTCGCGCGCGAGTCATCGGTCAGCCGCGTCCAAGAACTGAAGACCGAGAGCCGACGAAGCTCCCTCGTCACCACCGAGGAAACGGTAAACCGGTTTTCCGTTGTTTCTTTTGTTTTTTTTTTCAACCGAAAGTTATCGGCACGATTGTCCTCGCTCGCGGATCTCCGAGGATCGAAGTCCGATCTCCGGTCGACCGAGTTCCATCCAAACGGTACACGAAACGGGACAAAAATTCGCCGGGCTTCTCGCCCGAATCGGTTATTAATTTTTGGGGAAATTGGCCCCTCGACGAACGATCGGAAATAATTGCTATCGGGGATGCGAAACGATCGGCTCGAAGCGTACCGCGGGAGAAAAAACGAAAAAATACGTAAAACGACGGGTTTGCACCCGAGGACTCTGCGTGAAAAAACTTTCGACTCGTCGCATTACCGTCGCCTCGGGACCGCTGATCCTTTTCGCGTTCGGAGCGTTTAATGTTTCGTCGAATTTTGATTTCAGCTCCGGGAGGAGTCGCGGACCGAGAGCGGACGAACCTCGATAACGGAGAAGAAAACATCGCTCGCCGAAAAGGTAAGAAATTCCAGTGAGCCTCCGAGCGACCTTTCGATCTCGAGCGATCGAGAGTTCAAAAAACGGAACGCGTCGATGAGAGGAGCGAGGCTGCGGTGCAACCGAAGGACGGGAGGAGGATAAGCGCGACGCGTTGCGTAACGCTTCACGTAACGTCGGGACCGTTCGTTCGCCACGAATAAAAACGTAGCGAGGGCGTGACGCGTAAATATTATTTTTTCAGGACTCGCCCGTATCGAAACCGAAAGAAACAGCCGATCGAGCGGTCGAGCCGAAGGTACACTCGTCCGCGCACCCGCGCACTCTCGCGTCACACTCGCGAACGCGTTGTTTCTTTTTTTTTTTTTTTTTTTTTTTTTTTTTTTTTTTTTCTTTTTTTTTTTTTTTTTTCGATAACGTCGCGAATAATAAAAAACGCGCGCTTTCAGAAACGCCCGTCGGTCAGGAGGACGATCGTGGATGAAAATAAAGAGGAAAAGGTAAAATACCCGCGCGAGACTCGCGGAAAAAATTCTCGTTTCGTAACGCTCGGACGCGCGTTTAGTAATTGGTGTTTAAATTTGGTCGGCGATCGAGGTCGAAGGATTTCCGGTGTTCCGAATAAAAGACGAATCCGACGCGTTTCAGATCGAACCGGCCGCGAAAGACAGGAGCAGCCTCGAGAGACCCGAGGCGCGCAAGGTACACTAAAAGCTTGAAAACATATCGGTGGGATTATCGAGGAGCGTGAAAGACGCGCGCGCGCGCGAACGTACTCAAAACACGAATGATTTCTAGCAGGAGGAACGAGAGCCCCGGCCAAAGAGCACTCTCGGCAGACCCGAAGAGCCAAAGGTAGGCGAAGAGGGGCCGCGACGCGAACCCGACGCTTCCTCTCCTCCTCTCCTCCCTTCGTCCCCCGAACGCCCAAACTCAAAGAAACATCATTTTTAGAGGGAGGCGATCGAGCCGCGATCAAAATCTCCAATCGGGAAACACGAGGACGAGCAGGTACACGCGCGCGCGACGCGCCTCGAATCTATTCGTTACTCGCGCGTAACGCGTAACCCAACGTTCATGATTTTTAGAAGGACGCGCCCGACGCGATATCGAAATCTACGATCGGGAAACCCGTGGACGCGAAGGTACACTCGACAGGCGTCGGCGCCTCGCTTTTAACGCGTTTGCAATGTTTAAACTCGCTTTTGTCTTTAGAAGGACCGATTCAATCGGAAATTTAGCAACACTCCCGACGAACCCGACGTCCCCAAGGTACTACCAATCGCGTTTACGAAACCTTTGAACTTTCAATCGTCGTCTCTCGGTCCCCTCTCTCGGCGCACCCGCGCCCCTCCCCGCTCGAGAAACTTAACGGGGGAAAACTGTTTTTTTAGATGATATTCGGCGCGATCCCGAAACGAAAATTCGCCGTCGTTGAACACGGCCGGGCCAAGGTACGATCTTTACGCGGGAATCGTTCGATTCGCGCGAAAGAACCGCTCGCGGTTGACGCGTCGCGCGTTAAAACTCACTCGCGATTGACTGATTTTTAGAGCGACGAACGCGTCTCGAAGATGCACTCGATGATACCGGGAGAGATCGCCGACGAGAAGGTACCGTCCTCGCGCTCGACTCGAAACCGCCCCCGTACACTCGTGGTCGTTTTCGCGTTCGGGCGCGCGACGCGTTTTCACGATTGGCAAATACTTTTTAGAATCGCGCAACCGCTCCAAAATTGAAATCCGTCCGCGGCCGGCCGGACCGCGATAAGGTACACGAACAAGAACGACGAACCCGAACAAAATCGATGCGAATCTTTGTTTTCGGCGTGTCACCGGAACGCTCGTTCTTTTTAGAGAGACGAACAATTCCCGCGAGGAGAGTCTTCGCCGGGCGCACCAGGAGGGGACAAGGTACACGAACGACACACTATTTCCAGCGGGACACGCGTCGAAACAATCAGGCACACTTTCTCACCGCGCGACACCGAACACGCTATAGCCGATCGATATTATTTTTAGAGGGGCGTACTCGCACGGACGCCCGAAGGGGTCCTCACCCGGGAACACGCACGGGACGAGGTACACGAACGCGCCTCGCGCGCGCATTCTCCCCCATTTTCTATTAACGCGCGCACTTTCGTTGTTACGAACTATCGAAAAAACGACACGCGCACATTTTTAGACCGAGGAACTCGCGGCGCAACCGAGTAACGCGATCGGCGATTCCGAGGAAGAGACAGAGGTACACACCGAACGAGAGCCGTCCCGCTCGATCCTCCTCGCCCCCTTCCGTCCTCTTTCAACGACACGTCCGCGAATTTCCCGGCGAATCGGCTCGAAGGAGCCGCCGACCGACCGACCGACCGACCGACCGACCGACCGACCGACCGACCCTTCCGGATTCCACCTCCGATCTATCTCCGATTCCCATCCGTTGCGCGCCACGCACCGTTACTCGAACCAAAAACGCGTGATTTTTTAGGAAGACGAGCCAGCCGGGAAACCAAAGCCGAGCCTCGGACCGCCCAAAGAGGAAAAGGTACAGGCGCGACGACGACGACGACGCGCGCTCTCTTTCGCTTCTCGTAAAAAAAAAAAAGCGATAAATCGCGTCGCGAACGGAGGAGGGACCGGCCGACGGCGGGCCGAGTACTCGTTTTCTACCTCGCGCGTCACGCTCGAGACGATTTTTCTCATCGAGGATAGAGGGATTCTCCCGTCTTTGAGAAAACTCGACTCTCCGCGTCGGAGAGGTTCTCGGCCGGTCGGGGCTCGACGCGCCCCGAGCGCGCTCGCCGCGAAAAATAATCAAACGTTCGATTCATCGACGCTTCTCGCGATATTTTGTTCTGTCGACAGACGGAGGAGGCCACCCGGAAGCTCGGCGCGAAGACCGCGACCAAGGTAGTAAACTCTTTGCGGGGTTGTCGTCGACGTCGGGCGAGGCGAGTACGAAAATCCCGAATAACGTTGAATCCTCGCGAATTCGGTTGCAGGTCCGGGAGGAGGAGAAGAAGACAACGGGCAAGGTCGAGCTCAAGGTAAGATCGTCGAGTTTCACCGCTCCAACGAGCGATAACCGAGTACCGTTCTCGATCGAACGAAACGTCCCGAACGTATCGAAGAGAAAAGATCGCGCGACGAACCACCGATCTCTGGCCGAATGAAAACGAAACGACCTATGATATTTATACAGCCGACGGAAGGAGCACAGGAGAAACCAAAGCTGCGCAAAGCCCCGCCCCCGAAGCAGCAGGTTAAGGCGGATACCTTTCAAGGAATTCAGCTCAAACCCGTTGCCAAAACCCTCAAAAAGCCCGAACAGGCTGAGAATGGCACGGCTGAGCTCAAGGTAGCCCGAAAACATGGGGGTCTTGACCATTTTTTCGTCTTCTTCTTCTTCTTCTTCTTCTTCTTCTTCTTTCTGCTCTTCTTCTTCTTCTCCTTCTTCTTCTTCGCAGCCGCTCAATCTTTCCATCTTCCGTCTATTCTCCGCTCTCTGTTATACGCGACAATTGCAATATCTGATTTACCTCTTCCGAAACGGTCCGTCGAGCGACGCTCTTGTACGTTTCGTCGCTTATCTCCCGGTCTATTCTCAACTACGAGTCTCAACTCGTCTCCGCGTTTCTTCGACTCTGCGCTAATCCGAGCGCGGCTGTACGTTCGGCGAGGCCGAGGCCGGTCAGAGTCTTTCTTCGGATCGTTCAATTATCGCGCGATCGAAGCTTCGAAGCTCGGTTTTCAGCGATCAAGAAGCTCTCTCTTTTTCCAAACGTTAAAAGAAGAAAGAACGTTGACGGTGCCTCGGTCTCCCTCGATCGCGCGAAACGCGCGAGCGTCTCTTTACTCGTAAAAGCTAGCGCTATTCTTCCTCCGTCGATCCGTAAATACCGTTGGCGCTCTTCTCTCTCTCTCTCTCTCTCTTTATCTCTATCGATTAATACTCCGGTAGACGCAGGATCGCGGCTCCTTGGGCGAACCACCGAGCGGAAGGGCCCTCTTCTCGGCAGCCGGGACCGCCGCTGGTCGTCCTCGTCTATCCGTTTCCGTCTCTTTCTCTCTTCTCGCAGGACTCTCGCAAAATTATCGCCTCTCGCAAACGTCTCTGATTCTTGGCGCGAAACTAAAAATCATCGAATCGAGGAACGCCGGGCGACGTCGCGTCTCGGCTGATGAAAGCGTCACGCTCGCGAGCATTATTAACGCATCGCATCGGCAATCGTAACCCCGATCGTCCATCGACGTCAGTCGCGTTCGAACCTCAAGACCTAACGCTCCGTAAAAAAAAGGATTCGCTCGTAACACCGATGAAAACTGGTTGTCCCGTAACCGCGGCGGAAGCGGCCGTCCGGCCGTTTCCGCGATAACCGGTGTTCGTTGCCTCTTGCACGTATTTCTCGCGTCGACGGTGAGAAATTTGCTTTGCTTCTCGGGCGACGGCGAGCCACGGGGAGAGAGTCTCGCCCTCGACGAGCGCGCTCGACGACTTTGCGAGCTCGATCTTTCACGGTTGTCTTTTTTCTTTTCGCACCGCTCAGAAAACGGAAAAAGCCGAGAAGCTCGAGGCGAAGAGAACGAAGAGCTCGAAGGCCTCGAAGGAGGCGAGCTACGAGCTTCCCGAGATACCGGACTACGAGAGAGCCGTTCTCGAGAAGCCTCGGGAATTCGATTTCGGCGAGCACGTGGGACGGGACAAAACGAAACTGGACAGACCCGTCGGCCAGGTGAGTTCTTCTCTCTCCTTCCCGTTCTTTGCACCGTTCGTTGCTCTTGTCGCGAATAAAATTGTACGGGCTTGCCCGCGACCGACCGCGTCGTCCGTCCAACGGGGGGGTTCCGTTCTAAAATAGTTTCGAGGCTCCGTCCGATCGACGATTTTCACCTGATTACGAGTATCGTCGAATTTTAGTCGAAATCGCCGCACGCGCCACGAAAAAATCGTCTTTTTGCAAGATTTTTTTGATTTTTTAACGGATATTTCGAGTTTTGGGGGAAATGAATGGTAGATTCGAACTCGGGGGATCAAATTGCATCTTAAAGGACCTATTAAAAAAATATTAAAAATCAAACAATTTTTTCGATTTTTGGGCAAAATACGTTTTTTCACTGAATCGTCGATAACTTTTTTCCCTTTGGGATCCGGTACTCCGCTCTGTGCTCGATCTCTTCGTTGTGATTTTCTCTTCAAAGTGCTTTTTTAATCATCTAGTTCCGATGATTTTTCGAATTTTGGCAGAATTTCAAAGTTGGACCATCGATTTTTGTGGATTTTTCCATACGTACCCCTTTGCCTCTTTTTTTGCCATTTTTCAAGTGGGCTTTACGGGCAAACTATAAGAGATATCGATACGAATCCAACGCCGTTGTTCAAGTCAGTCGAGAACCTTTTCCAAACTCCCGTATCGAACCTCCGTAGCACAGGAAACGCTTGCTCCGCGACCTTTTGAAATATCGTAATTTTCGAGATTCCGGGAAACCGGCCGGGGGAAGTCGAAAATTTTTTTTTCCCGTTTTTAACCCTTCAAAGGGGTCCGTTTGATCGGAAATTTTCCGCTGATTACGAAAATGCTCGAGTTTTTGCCGAAAGTGGAACGTTAGGGTGGGAAGATGGAAAAAAACCTTTTTAGAATATTTTTTCGACATTTTTCCCTCGAAATTTTGAGTTTTCGGGAAAATGAATGGCATATTCGTGCTCGGGGGATCAAATTACATCGATATTGACCAATTAAAAAAATATTAAAAATAAAAATTTTTTTTTGTTTTTTGGGCGAAATAAGTTTTTTCACTTAATCATGGATAACTTTTTCCCCTTTGGGATTTGGCGCTCCGCTCCGCGCTCGATCTCTTCGTTATGATTTTCTCTTGAAATTGCTTTTTTAATCGTTAAAATCCGATGATTTTTCGATTTTTGGCAGAATTTCAAAGTCGGAGCATCGATTTTTGCCAATTTTTCCATACATACCCCTTTGCCTCTTTTTTTGCCATTTTTCAAGTGGATTTTACGGGAAAACTATAAGAGATATCGATACGAATCCAACGCCATTATTTAAGTTAGGCGAAAACCTTTTCCAAACCCTCCAAATGTCTTTCGATATCGTACGAGAAGCTCACCCTACGACCTTCTGAAGTATCGTGATTTTTGAGATTCCGGCAAAATGGGCCTGGGAGGTCGAAAAAATTTTTTTTCCGTTTTTTGAGTATTAAAAGGGTGTATTTGATCGGAAATT
>JAPYZI010007071.1:0-13832 GCA_030523105.1 Ophioninae sp. A BG-2022a
CCGCCGGGGCCCCCCCCCCCCCCCCCCGCCTCGCCGCTCCCGGCGCTCCTCATTTTTTTCCTTTCTTTTGTTTTCGTTTGGCCGTCGTGGTCCTCCTCGCGACACTCGTCTCGCGCCGCGCCCCTCGAAACGAGCATGTACGACGAGTGCGTTACGCTGTCGATGAGATTTCCACAAAAATTGTGGAAAATTGTCAACGATTGCAAAAACGGTGCCATCGAGTGGAGCGGCAACGGTGCCACGGTCCTCATTGACTACAAAAAGTTTCGCCGCGAGTACCTCGACGCCGAGAGTCCGATCTTCAAGACCAACAACATGACCAGTTTCATAAGACAGCTCAATCTGTACGGCTTTCGCAAAGTAACATCGCACAATCGCGATCCCCTGTGCAACTCCGACAATCCCGATACCCACGAATTCATTCACGAAAATTTTCGCTCGGCAAGATTCGACTTGCTCGGCAGAGTTTGCCGTAAAACGGCGGCCGCCGCCGCCGCCGCCGCCGCCGCCGCCACCGGCCGCCGCCGTCGACGGAGATCGCCCGACGATCCCCGCCGGCACCGGCGCGACCACCGCCACCGACGCTGCCTCGACGATGCTCCGAGCCCAGCGACGACCGCCGAGATTCACCGAACGACGCCTCTCCAAGTCTGTCGGGTAACCGCGATTCTCGCGATTCTCGCGCCTCTCCTCTCTCAAACGCGACGCGGCGTTCGACTCGTTGAATACCCGCGTACGCCCGAGACAAACCTCGAATCTCTCGTTTCCAGTACGCGCTGACGAGGGAGTTGGAACGAGCCACGAGGGACTATCTTCGCGAAAAGCTCCTCGCCCGAGTTTCCAACGACGCGAACGGCTCGGCTCGTTGCTCCACGAATCGAGGTACTCCTTCCGTCGAACCTGCCTACCCTCTCTCTCTTGACTACGACCCGCGTACGAACCAACCGGTCTCGTTTCTCGTTCTCGCGAAAACGCGCTCCGCGTTCGCTTAAAGATGGAGCCGCGTGGACGCGACGCTGTCCGAGCTCCCGGCGTCAGCCTCCTCCCGCGCCCCGTCCCCGAGAGGTCGGGAGCGACTCGAGACCCTTCCCGGCGAACCTCCTCACCGATTCGATATTTTCCGTGTAAAGAGTATCCACGTATCGTTTATTGAAGGCGTCTATGGGGAAAGACCGAACCCCGCGACGCCAAGAAACGCGTACAGGCCACGACAGTTTGTTCCTTTTCTTGGGTTTGTTTGGGTACGCTCCGACGAGGCGACGAACCTCGCGAACCGACAAACTTTTTGTACAATATTGCGCGAGCGAGTTTCAGCTTTTCAACGCGTCGAGGAGACTCGCGGTGCGTTGGAGCCGCGACTTTAGCATCCAGCAGCTCTCGTTTACGCTGTCGCACGCCCGATCGGCCACGATTCTCGAGGCTTCCTCGAGCTCCCGCTCGATTCCGCTTTCGCCCCAAACTTCCAGACCCGTTCGAACCGGACGTTTCTCCAATTCCGTTAGCCTCGCTTCCAGTCCCGCGATCCTCGACTCCAGCAAGGCTACCATCTCTCTCCAGGTCTGTCGCGAAAAGTAAGACGGGTGCGTCAGAGCGCGCGTGTAACGCGAGTGCGATGTTTTTTTTTTTTTTTTCCTTTTTTTCCACCGAGTTTCGAATTACCTGAGCCTCGTGACCGGTGCTGGGATTCTCGGCGGTCGTCGCGGGGGTGGCGGCGGGGGTGGCGGCGGCGGCGGCGGCAGCCGGGACGGCCTTTCCGCCCCACTTTTTGTTCTTCCTCTTGTTCGCGTTCCGATTCGGTTGCGATTGGTTGGAATAAGCGACGCACATGGCTGCGAGTATCGCGAGGCTCTCGCCGCACGTCGACGCTCTCAGGAAGAAACGTTTGTACGACACGGGAAGCTCGGTGTTCGGGAGAGGGCGCGCTACGAGAGCCTTGGCCGAAGCTACGAACTTTAGGCAATCGGTATCGGGTTGGCCGGAGCGACCGAGGGATTTCGCGAGACACGCGACGACCCTCGTTTGCTCGGACTCGTGGGCCTCCCGCAAACGTTCGAACGCGTCGAGCGGCACGAGGACGCTCTCGGCTTTCCCGAAGCCGACCCCCCCGTCGTCGTCGTCGTCGTCGTTGTCGTCGTCGTTGTCGTCCTCGACGAGCCGGAACTTGTCCAAATAGCGCGGAACCTCGCGATCGCTGACTCTCTCGAGTTCTTGGCCGAGCTCCAGCAGCAACGACGACGAACAGTCCGATTCCGCGGCGGCGCCTATTATTCGCAGCGTCAAACTTCTGATCGACAAGAGCCCGAGCATGCAGCGTCGCGTTTCCTCCCGCATTCTCGGATCCGGATTGTTCTCGTCGAGCGGCTCCCAACCTACCACCACCTGCGAAACACGATCCGACTTTTACTACGACCTATCCCCGCGAGCTTTTTTACGGAACGACGCGATGATCCCTGCCCGAACCGACGAGATCCTTTACCTCGAGATCGCGATTGTCCCGAAGCAGCTCCCATCGAATCTCGTCCTCGCGAGGATCGAGCTTCGCCTGCGACAAAACGTTCGAGAGGTTGCTCCGAGTGTCGCACCAGCTCACCTCCAGAAGAAGCTTGTCGACCGTAGTCGTGGCAAAGTGCAACGAATTTTCCAGTCTCTCCTTGAGCTCGACGAATTCTTGAATCTTTACGAAACTACCGTACTTGTAGGCGAACGTCAGATGATCGGCGCTCTGCGTCACAAGCCCCGAGGGGTCAGTGGTACTCGGAGAGGCGCTCGCTCGCTCGCTCGCTCGCTCTCTCCACCAGCCGGCGGCGGCGCACGTACCTGCTTGTAATTCGCCACGAAGAATTCGGCCGCGTGATCGAGAAGAGTCGCGGCCCGCTTCAAGTGTCCCAGGGGCGCGACGAGAGGAGTGTGCAGATAACCCAGAGAGTCCAGCTGTATCTGTTTCGCCTCGAGAAGCGCGAACGCGTGATCCGCCGATCCGACCAGACCGCACTCCAGACTCGCTCTCACGAGCATAATTTTCAGATGAAAATTGGCCGGACTCGTCGCCAGTGCGCGTTCCAGGAGAGCCATCGCCCTAATAAACGTTCGACCGGTACGTACGTTTGTTTCAACGGATCCGCGGTTACCGCTCGCGGGTACGCGCCCTCGCCGCCCTACCTGTACAGATGGGAGGCGTCCCTCGTCTCGAACCACAGCTGGACCGCGAGATGCGAGGCCAGGAGAACGTACGAGTCCGCCGGTGAGAAATCGGTCGGAAGCCGCTCGGCGCTCGGGCACGACTCGTCTCCCTTCTCGTAGAGTCTCCGAAAACGATCGAAGAGCTCTATCCTCCTGTCGGTGTCGGCCCGGGGCGAATGATGCGTCCCGCATATCCTTCCGAGTTGCTCGTAATGAATGTGTCTGTGCATCTGACTCGCCGAGTTTGGACAGGCATCCGCGGTTTCGAGCCCGACTCGTTCCTTGATCTGTCGCGCGATCGTGGGTTCGACCCCGGCGTTACTCCTTCGAAACGCGATCGCGTCTCTCTCGCCCTCCCCCCTCGCCCTCCGACCTACCTTCTCCAAGAGGGCCGCTCGTTTCTCCGCCTCGAGAACGTTCAGATACAACTTTAAATCGCCAACGACGCAGCCCTTCTCCCCGAACTGCTCGAAGTACCGAGCCATCAGCTCGCCCATGTCGGGGCCACCGTTCGCCTCCGCCCCGAATCCGTCCGGTCTCCCGCTCCCGAGCCTCACCCGTTTCAACAGCTCGAAACGCGCGAGTTGCGGGGCCCGAACTTTTCTCGGGCTCGACCTTTCCGTCTCGTTGAGAAATTCCAGACACTCGAGAGGACTCTCGTGCTCGAGAGCGGCGCTCAGATAGTCCTTGTAGTAGGCCCAGTTGTCGACGCTGCGAACGAGCGCGTCACCGCGCCGCGCGTTAAAACAATCCGAACCGAGACACTCGCGCGCCCCCCCCCCCCCCCCCCCCCCCCCCCCCCCCCCCCCCCCCCCCCCCCCCCCCCCCCCCCCCCCCCCCCCCCGCGCCCCCCCCGCCCCCCCCCCCCCCCCCCCCCCCCCCCCCCCCCCCCCCCCCCGACTGGAGCAGAAGCAGGGCTTTACGTTGCGCAACGGAGGAAAGAAGGGAGGCCAGAGGTCCCAGTAACACTTTTAAAACCTCTTCGTCCTTACCTTGGAGCTCCAGTATCATCAGGTAGAGTCGAACCTCCTGCTCCGCTTCCAATTTACCCTCGCCTACTAGTTTCAAAACCTGCAACACGCGTCCGCTTTTTCCGAGTTGGCTCGCGTCGCCGGCTCCCCCGCCCGCCGCTCCCTCGCCGACGCCGTCTTACCATTCTTTCGGCGAGAGGCAGCATTATCTCTTTGGCCAGTTTGTCGTCGGCGCGCGTCGCCTGCATCACTACGCTCATCACCGCCCAGAAGTAGTACGGATTCTTGGCTTTTAATTTGTACAGGGCCATGGCCGTTTGTTGCTGCCTCTTGTAATTGCCCAACCTCACGTAAGCCATGAACAAGTGAGTCAGGAGTTCCTCGTTGGTCGGATCGGTTTTAGCCGCCGCCTCGTAAACCTCGCGTATCATGTCCGCTGCCGTTCCGTGTAAAAAACATTACCGTCAGGACCGCGAATCGGATAGAGCCGGACCCCCCCCCGTCGCTCGACTCTGACCGCTCTGAACGATTCTTACGCCGGTGAGTCTCCTTGTAACATATACTCATCGCTTGAAGGGTGGAATCTTCGCAGGGCACCTCCGCTCTCACCGCGTCCATTATCGCGAAGCATTCCTCCTCCTTGCCGAGGCGAACCAGAGCCAGCGCTTTCAGCACCCGGGCGCACTGATTGCTCGGCATCTTTTTCAAAACCTTGTCCGCCTCCTGCAGCGCCTTCTTGTTGTTACCATTGTCGAGCCAATCTGCAAAATGCAACGTCGTCTCCGCTGTTACGTAAGATACGGCGAATTCGAGAGCGTCCGCTCGCTCTCGCTCTCTCTCTCTCTCTCTCTCTCTCTCGCTCTCCGCATCTTCCACGTGCTGACTCGAGAATCGAGTGTTTTTCCCCTACCGTAGATCGGTCGCAGTCGTCTCTCGTTCACCGACCCGTCCACGTGGGACCTCGACGCAGCCATCGTTTTCATTTTTTTTTCCATCTTCTATCTCGCGCTTCTTTCAAACTTGCAACATTCCGCCGGGTCTCGTGTCCAACGCTTCAACATGATCCGCAGGGGTTATCCCCCGTGCGAGCGGGACTGTGCGTGCGTGCGCGCGCGAGCGGCCCTACCCCACCGTTCCTGTCCTCTTTTTTTCTTCTTCCTCCGCGCGCTCGTTCGCTCCTGGCGGCGAGAGTCGCGCGACGACCCATCGAACGATACGATCGATTTTTCGCGATACATCGATCCGTGTCAGTAATAATGATACCGCCGCGGGAGCTCTCGTCGCCCCCTATGTTCGCAATGATCGTTGCGTCGCGACTCGGGGCGCACCGCCGCCGCCGCCGCCGCCGCCGCCGCCGCCGCCGCCACAGTCGTGACGCCACATCGTACCAACAAAGAGCTGGTACACGTATGCGCGAGTTTTGTTTTTTTTAATTTTTCTTTATTTCAGTGATATCGCGCGCAACGCCTGACAATGCGGAAGGACGAACGCTTCTGACGCACCGCGGCCAAGGACGAAGATCTTGTTCGCGTGTCCCGACTCGTATCAATTTCTTTGATCGCTCGTGCCTGAAAATCGCGGTGTCTCGCGAGGCTCTCGAATCAGCAGGAACGGCAGGAGCAGCATCGCCGTTGCGCAGCGAGCGGCTGCGCGCGCGCTCGCGCGCGCTCGTTCGTTCGCTCGCTCGCTCGCTCGCTCGTCCGCTCGCCCGCTCGCTCGCTCGCCCGCTCGTCCGCGACAGCGACGAGACAGTTGGTTGACTGGCTGCGTGCGTGCACGCCGAGTGACACGAGTTCCGCGCGGTGTGTGCGCGCGCGCGCGCGCGATCGTATTAGCGGTGGGCGTCATGTACAACGAGAACGTTCTCTCTTCGATAGCGAGATAATGAATGGCGATATCAGTGCCTCCGAAAATGGCCAATTCTTCCTATTGAAGTGAACAATTGTTTCGTGCGCGTCCGCGAGCATCGACGATAAGAGTGACGATACCACGGACCAAGAGTCTCCGCCGATCCTCGCTTAAATTCCGCGAGGATTCTTGCGGCGCGCCACCGCGCCAACGAGACTCGCCGAGACGCGCGCTCCAAAATTCATACAATCGAGGAACTATGGCACGGGATTACGATCATCTGTTCAAGCTGTTGATCATCGGGGACAGTGGTAAATATCTCTATCGTTGCGTACACGCGCCGCTATCCGGCGCCGTGACGAGCCCGCACGCCCCGCGTACGCTCGACCACTCGTAAACACGACATTGCCCTCGTCGCGCAACGTCTCCGCGGGCCCGCTGTCTCACGGCCGTGTCGAGCCTCCTTGCGCGAAACTCGCGTTTCTCCTTTATTTACCTCGTTTCACCGAAACGTTCGCGATCTTTCAGGCGTGGGCAAGAGTTCGCTGCTGCTGAGGTTCGCCGACAACACGTTCAACGGCAGTTACATAACCACCATAGGTGTCGACTTCAAAATAAGGACCATAGAGGTGGACGGCGACCGAGTGAAGCTACAGATATGGGATACCGCCGGCCAGGAGAGATTCAGGACCATAACTTCGACCTACTACAGAGGTACCCACGGGGTCATAGTCGTCTACGACGTCACCAGCGGCGATTCGTTCGCCAACGTCAAACGCTGGTTGCACGAAATCGACCACAATTGCGACATAGTCAACAGGGTTCTCGTGGGTAACAAGAACGACGCTCCCAATCAGAAGGTAGTTCTGAACGAGGACGCTCAACGTTTCGCGACCCAAATGGGAATTCAGTTGTTCGAGACGTCCGCCAAGGACAACGTCAACGTCGAGGAGGTACTAGGCGGCCCGTCGCTCGCTTCTCCCGTATTTCCGGCGCGCCGGGCCAACACCCGAATAAAACGAGCGTTCGCTTTTTCAGATGTTCATGGCGATAACGCGACAGGTGCTTCGCACCAAGAAGGAGAGGAAGGAGCGCCAGGCCGTTCAGACCAACGAGACGGTAAATCTGAGGAAAAGCACCAAGCAGCACAGGAAAAAGTGTTGTTAACGTCGGACGCCCGTGCCCGTCGCGTTACCTACCGAGGGAGCCCCCCCCCCCCCCCCCCCCCCCCCCCCCCCCCCCCCCCCCCCCCCCCCCCCCCCCCCCCCCCCCCCCCCCCCCCCCCCCCCCCCTTGTTTCACGGTGCGGATTCGAGCACCGATCGTCGCGCTCGCCTCCGCCGCCGCGTGTCGTCGAAAGAGCCACAACCTCCTCTCCCACCCAATTCCAAAGCGTACTCAACCGCGATCGCGAGGCTGCCGCTGTCTTGGATCAATCTGTGATAATAGTTAGGATTACGTCCACGATTCGCCATCACTCGGCGGACGCGTCGCGGGACTACCGAACGGAACAACGGACCAAAATCGTTCCATCGCGCGGACAGTTTGCGCGCGCGTGTTTACGTCTTTGTCTCTTATTCCCGAGCGTAACACCCTTCTTTCTTTCTTTTTTTCTTTCTTTCTTTCTCTTCTACAACGAGTCGCGAGTTTCCAATTGGCTCCGATTAGGGAACGAGAAACGGGCAAACTTCGAGGTGGAAGCGAGCGACGGGGCGGGATTTTATTACGCGAGGAAGGCTAGAGCGCGAGACGACGGAAACGAACGTTCAGGCGTCGCGCTCGACGCGACGCGAGTGACGCGCGCGCTCGCACGCAAACTCGCACTCGCGACAGTTTGCGCGCACGCACGCACGCACACACACACCCACCCCCCCGCAATCGCTCCGAATATATCGTAAACGTCAGGTATTACCGTATATTCAAACTAGTATAATATTTAAATATTATTAATGATATTGGCGCGACGATAAATAAAGAGAGGATTTTACGTTTACCCGGTGGGTACAATGATCGACGAGAGTCGCGGAATCAAAGTCTCTCGTTCAGCGCCGCTGTTGCGCAGGATCGGCCGTAGCGAAGATGAAAACGAGGCAACCAAAAGTAAGAATAGAACCGTGAGCAACGATCGCGCTTCCCTCCCAACCCGACTGCGTGTAACGATCGTCGACCGTGTCGCTGTCGAGAACGTTGCATCTGCACGACAAGAGACGCTTGCCGTTGGAGCGACGCGGCGGTGGCGTCTCGGAGCTTCTCTTGGCGATAGCTCTGAAACCCGACCAGCTCTCCGGGAGTCCCGCCGTCGTCGCTTCGTCCGTTTCTCCGCTAGATTTCCCGGAGATTCCCTCGTAATCGCAAGAGTACAAAACGTTGTCGACGGTAGTCCCGTATTCGCTGTAATTCAGCAACTCGTAGCGTTTCGTCGCCTGCAACAGAATCGTAAAGGTACTCAATGGCGCGACGGGGTCGTTCCGCGAGTCCGGGGGAAGAGGGATTCGCGGGGCTTACGTCGTCGAAGAAGATTACGGCGTGGTTAGCCGAGATACAGTCGCAACTGCCGTACTTTGAGAGCGAAAGGTCGCAATTCGCTCCTGTACCTATGCGCATCGTTGAGCCTGGCATAAAAGCGGGCGGTGCGGGTTTCCTACCGAGCGGGAAGAGAGCCGCGCGAGCCTGACGATCGCTCGCGATCGGCTCGTAATCCTCCCCCAGCGGATTCATTATTTGCTCGAGCCTCTGTCGAGCGAGAGCCTCGAGGACCGGCCTCTCGAGCAAACGCACGCCCTCCTCCATCCGTCGGGACTCCGACGTGTGCTCGCCCCCGTCGGACGACTCGTCGGCCCTCTCGCCGTTTCGCCTGTGGTATCGGGGTCCGAGGCTCCACGCGCCAACGCGATAAGAATCCGTCAGATCGAGATCGGGCGGATTCGCGTAGTGGTACTTGACGGTACGGGGCACGTTAACTCTCGTACGGGCCCCCGTCCCAAATTTCACTCTGAACGGTGGATTCGCCGTGTACGCTTTTCGAATGAATTCGAGTTTAACCGCGTGTTGATCTATTCTACGGGTGGCGAATTGATCCCAGAGTTTCATGCGGGCCGAGGCTTTGCACGAGTTCAAAAGATTTTCATCTATAAAGTGATTCGGATGATTCGGACACATCCAGCGACCGCTGGGAAACGCGGTCAGCGGTGGATCCAGGCAATCCTGATGAAAGTAGAGGGGACAGTAGTCGCACGCTAGGAGGGCCGCCCGCCTGCAACTCTTGCCGCACTCGAAGCAGAGTCGAGCGGGCAAGCGGAGGCTCGTCGACAACGTCGTCGTCGTCGTCGTCGTCGTCGACGACGCTGTCGTCGGCAGCGGCGGCGCGGTCGTCGTCGACGACGCTGTCGTCGGCAGCGGCGGCGCGGTCGTCGTCGTCATGGTCGTCGTCGTTGTTCCTCCTGCTCCGCCGGGGCCGCCGCTACCGCCAACCTCCGGGCACTTGCCTGAACAGACGAGCAACGTTTAGCGTCTTTGAGATTCGTACGGCGCATCGCTCATGAAAAATCGGACGACTCTCACGACTGGCGTAACGACGCTCGACGCTGTCGCAAGCCGACGCGCTCGCCGTCTGCTTTCCTCTCTTGGTCGAGGAGGGCGTTCCTCGCGCGTCCCCCTTGTCCGTTCCTGGAAACGTTACGGCCGGTCGCAATTCTCGAGGGAGCTCGAATTCTCGAGGATTCACCAGAGAAGCCGCCAGAGCCAAAATTTCCAGGGCCGATTTTCTCTTCCTCGATTTTGGCTTGGGATCCTTTCTGGCGGCGCAGCGACACGAGTGGCACATCCATTCTCCGCGAGGTATGTCCGCAGCTTCCAGCGGAGGATCGCTGCGTACGAGGAGTCGAGTAGAGAGAGAGAGAGAGAGAGAGAGAGCGAGGTACGCGCGAGACGAGCGCCCGGCGAGGCTCCCTACGAGGGCTGGTATACTCGCGTGCGCTCACTGGCATTGCAGGTGAAACGAGGCGGGACACTTGTCGCAGCATATGAGTTCTCCGCCGTCTCTGCAGGCGTCGCACGAATCTCTGTTGTGACCTCGACCCGGCCTCTTGAAGTACGGATGTCGCCTGTCGGCCTCTTTTTCCCGTTTCGTCTTGCTGGTTTTGGACTCGTCGGAAATGGGCGGTGCGATCAGGGCTTGAATTTGCTGGAACAACGATCGGCGGATCGAACCGAACAAAAACTCAACCGCGTCCCCTCTCTCGCGCTCGCTTCTCGCGCGGTTGTACTCACCGGCATGAGGCCACCGCCGTTCAACGGTGAATTGTACTCGACCGTTCCCATCTCGCGGGCTCGTCGTCGGCGACAGACTCGGTTCGCGAAGATTTCCTCCAAGGGAACGGAAGTATCGCGGCGAAAGGGCGCGTCGGGCGCGCGAGGTTGGACGACGATGGGACGCGACGAGACGCCCTCTCGGCGCGCGCGCGCGCTCGCTCCGGCCGAGTTGACAAGCGCTTCGCCGCGTTTGCACGCCGTCGGGGCTCTAACCTCGAAAGATGCCTCGCGATTCACGGCTGTCCGACGAGTCGAGGTGAAAAGTCTGAACGCGAGCCGCGACGCTCGAGGAAACAAAATGCGGTACGGTCAACTGGTCGTAGGACCCGCCGGCAGCGGCAAGGTAAACGATATCCGTACGAGCGATCGGCGGATCTCTTTCGTCGGGACACGGCTAACCCCTGGTATCCCTTCTCAGTCGACCTATTGCTCGACCGTGCAACGTCACGCGACCGACAACAACAGAGAGATTCGTATAGTGAATCTGGATCCTGCGGCCGAGTACTTTGATTACGATCCGCTCGTCGACGTTCGCGAGTTGATACAACTGGACGATGCGATGGAGGACGATGAAATGAGATTCGGACCGAACGGAGGCCTCGTCTTTTGCATGGAGTCAGTACGAGCGCTCGAGGCAGTCTTTTTTTTTTTTTTTTTTTTTTTCCTTTCTCCGCCGTAGCCCGCCGCCGACCCTACGCTCCACTAATTTCTCAACAAACTTCAGATATCTGGTGGAAAACTCGTCATGGCTGGAGGAGCAATTGGGCGACGTCGACGACGACTACGTTCTCTTCGACTGTCCCGGCCAGATAGAGCTCTATACCCACATGACGATTGTTCGACGGCTGATCGAGATCCTGCGCGACCTAAATTTTCGGCTGTGCGCCGTATTCCTCGTCGACAGTCAGTTCATGGTGGACGCCTCGAAATTTATTTCGGGCGCGACGGCCGCCCTCAGCGTTATGATAAACTTGGAACTGCCGCACATAAATATACTGAGCAAGATGGACCTCGTGCCGAAAGCGGCTCGCCGACGACTCGACGAGTACCTGGAGCCGGACCCGCGCGGTCTGCTGGATCGAATCGGCGACGACCGATGGAACCTCAGGTACAGAAGCTTGACCGAGGCGCTGGGAAGGCTCGTTGAGGACTACAGTCTCGTTAAATTCTATCCCCTGGACATCAAGGAGCCGGAGAGTATAGCCGATATCCAACTGACGATAGACAATACGCTACAGTACGGAGAGGAGCGCGACGTCAAGACGCGCGACCCGGAGGAGCCGGATATCGATTGACGCCTTTGTTTTTCATACTTTATTTTCTTTGTTTGATGGAAAAATAATAAAAGGGCTAAAATCGTCGGAAACATCAAGTATCCTCGTTGCCGGGTTCGGCGCGAGAATGATGGTTCGCCCTTTCCTCCTGACGTTCCTTGTGCCTGGCCAAAAAATTTTTGAACGAGTCCCCCTCTTTTCTTTCCTCCTCCTCCTCGTCGTGGTCGCGGCCGCCGCCGCCGCCGCCGCCGCCGCCGCCGCAGTCATCGTCGTCGTCGCTTTCGCTGGACTCGTCGCCCGACGGCTTGAGGTAAACATCCGCGATTTCTCGGCCACTGCTCACCGTGTTTACCAGTGGATTCGAGGATCCCGCCGGACTCGTTTTCTCTCGTCGGGTGGATTTTTCGGCGAGCAATCTCGCTCGATCCGCGCTGTACACTCTGAAAGTAGGGGACAAGTTAGAGATCGCGGAGGCTCGAACGATCCGGCGAAAAATCGAGGGAGGCGGGTACGCGGCTCACTCGTGGTACTCGACGACCGCCTCGTCTACGGCTCGGAAGAAGGCATCTACTCCGTCCCCCGTGAGCGAAGAGACGGCGCAGCAGCGCAAATGGGAGTAAAATTCGTCGAGGGTCAGCGCCATGCTCCTCGCGAGATTGGCGATATAGCCGGTCTCCGAGTCCAGAGCCTCCTGAAAGGCCTCGAAGTCGCGCATCCACTCGACGGCGTAAGCCGCGTCCACTACGTCCGTCTGGAAAAAGGCGGCGGCTCGTCGGAGAGAGAGAGAGAGAGAGTACAGGCGGGAGGTTCCCTCGATCCGAGTCGCTCTTACCTTGTTCATGACGAGGACGAACGGAAGCTTGGTCTTGTAGAGTACGGAACAGGCGTAGAGCATGTTGGACACAAAGGTGACGGGGTTGACGCTTCTAACGGCGTCGAGGACGTACGCGACGACGGTGGGAAACTGACCGGCCAGGGCTTCGGTGACGACGGCGCCGCTGGCCGACCACGCGAATACCTCGATCTGTCCGGGTGTATCGAGGACCGCGTACTCGTGATCGAGGCCGGCCTTCTCCAACAATCGGGTGACCGCGTCGAACTTTGTCGAGAAGAGGTTGAGCGCGGTGACGATTCCGCCGTTCGGCCCGAGACGATACTCCTTCATGACTCGTTTATAATTGACCGTGTCTCTGATGTCTTGCGCGTGTCGAGAGAAACGGACAGTAGCCAGGATTGTTTTCGCTCCGAGACGAGAGGGCCGCGCTCCTCGACGATACGAACGGACTTTGATATTTACCAATGTTCGCGGGATAGGGAAGCTCCTTGCAAGCGGGATCGAGATTTATCACGTAGGGCTTTCGGTCGGTCTCGTAGAGCGTCGAGACGATCTTTCGCACGAAGGTTGTTTTCCCGGAACCTGCCATTCCCAGGACAATAATACAGACGGGTTTCTTCGACGGTGCTCCGTCGAGCTCGGGACGTTCGCTCGCGCGGTGATCCGCGGGCGTCTCGTCGCCGGCAACCTCCATCCCCGTGAACGTCGATCGGACGCAGCGATCGGTCGCGACGAGACGCGGGTCGAACCTCGTTTCCGTGATTTTTTTCCTCGGCGAAGGGAGAGGAGCGCGCGCCGCGCGCCGCTCGCCGCGATCCCGCTCCGAGAGTGCCGCCACCTGCTTCGACGCGAGAAGTCTCGGCTGAAGTCAGACGTACACGGAAGAACAGTTGTTACCGGCGAATCGAAGAGACGAGTTTTCCTCGAGCGAAAGTGCCGCGGCTGTCGGCGTCACGAGCGACCAGCCGCTAAGAAGGACCGCCGCAAAGTTAGCACCCCCGACACTCTCGTTAACCTAATTCTGCGCTTTCTGACTTTTATTTTCGTTTGTTTTTCATTTTTGAACTCTTAAAAGGGTCCGTTTGATCGGAAATTTTACGCCGATTACGAATATCATAAAACTTTTGTCGAAAGCCCGGAACGAAGCAAAGAAAAACGTGATTTAAGGTGTTTTTTACGATTTTTTCATAGAAATTTTGGGTTTTCGGGGAAATGAATGGTAGATTCGTGATCAGGCGATCAAACTACATCGTAAAGGACCTATTAAAAAAATATTAAAAATCCAAAATTTTTTTCCATTTTTGGGCAAAATACGTTTTTTCACTCAATCATCCGTAACTTTTTTTCCTTTGGGATTCGGCACTCCAGTTTGTGCTCAATCTCTTCGTTATGATTTTCTCTTCAAAATGCTTTT
>JAPYZI010007074.1:0-11191 GCA_030523105.1 Ophioninae sp. A BG-2022a
ATTGCAATTCCGATTCTAACCCCTTAAGCATCGATTTCCTAAAAACCCTGAAAAACCTTAAAAACGAACGAAATCTCCCATACGAAATTGCAATTCCGAGTCTACCCCCTTAAGCATCGATTTTCCAAAACCCCTGAAACACCTTAAAAACGAACGAAACTCCCATACAAAATTGCATTCTCGATTTCAACCCCTTAAGTATTGATTTTCCAAAAATCATAAATACCGTTATCTCACAGATTCTATGTTTCGAAAATCCGTTTAAAAAGACATTTTCGAAAAACTCGCCGATTTCTGAAGCGCGAAGGGAGAAAACGACGCGTGAAAATAAGCTTGAGTTCTTGACGAGTGGATAATAAAAACAGTCGTAGCTATGAAAACAGCAAATGACGGAGGATACGACGAAAGAAAAGCACAAGGAATGGCTCCTTTTTTCGCAGTCTTCTGATACGTAGATTATCGTATAAAAGTACATATCTACGTATGTATGTTTGTACATATATATATACAGGGTGAGTCAATAACTATTAGCACCTTGGATATTTTCGGAATGAAATTGCGCGGTACGAAAGGGCCGATTCGACATCGATAACAGTTTTTTTTCGCAGTTGGAGGTACTTCGGACCTTTGAAGGTCAAGCTAATATTTTTTATAAATGGGGACGTTTGTTTTTCCCGTATCATGACGGAGTATCCGAAAACGAGTTCCCCGACCTATAACACAAGGTCATAGAAGGTCATTGAAGATCCATTAAAAAAAAAATTAATTTGACCTTCAAAAGTCCGAGTTACCTCCGCCTGCAAGAAACTATTATCGTTATCATACTTCCGTATTGTTCAATTATTTATTTATTGTGCAATTATTCATTTATTGTGTAATTTTTTATTTATTTATTGCGCAATCATTTATTTATTGTGTAATTATTTATTTATTGTGCAGTTATTTATTGATTATGCAATTATTTTAGCTGCGAGAATATTTGTGTGAACCTTGCTGTTTGGGTTTGTTTGGGTTAGAAATCAAAGGTGGTAATAGTTACGGATTCACCCTGTATGTGTAAAGATGCGGCGAGAAAAAGCTCCGAGAGCCATTAGCAGGTATTATTCCAGCATGATCCGCCCAACCGTCCTCGAGAACAAAAGAACTCGAGGGCGTTCTTCGATTTCTCAACGTTCGAAAATGAGAGCAATGATATCGGTTCAGCATTGAGCAATTCTCAGGAAAAGTACTATCTCTCTCTCTCTCTCTCTCTCTCGTCGTCTCTCTCCATCCGGAAAGAAAAGACGCGACAGAGAAAACACAAAAGCGAAGACCGCGATTCTCTCGCTTTAGCGTGGCGCGAGTAACACGAGGGGGGTTGGCTCGCCGCGATGCGATTCGATACACGAAGAGTGGAGATGAGTATTTTGCTCCCATGAACGGTCCTCGTATTACACACTTGAGAGTCTCCCCAGGGCTTGAGTAAACACCGCGTCTCTGTAATCGCGAGTTAATGGAGCTTTGATAATGCCTTGTCGATGGCTCCCCGTTAATTCGAACCTCAGGAGATACGTCCCTTTTTTTTTCGATCCTATCTCTTCCTTACGATGGTTTTTTTTGCTGGATCCTGAAATTTCCTGAATTTGATCATTTACAACGAAGCATTTCAAACTTCTCTCGTAAAAAGTTTCTTTCGTGAAAAAAAAAAAAATAAATCTCCGTACGTTACGATTGATAAGGCAGTGATAAAAAATGGGCAAAAAACGAGTACCGATTTTTCAGAATTTCAACTTTTCGTCTCCAAACAATTCATTACAGCGCCCAAACCCAAACAAACCCAAACGAACCCACTTTCGAATCGGAATCGGAACCCAAACGAACCCAAACAATCCTTTACAGCGGCCAAACCCAAAACAAACCCAAACGAAAAAAACGACCGAAACAAATTCGACCGATCGTCATCGCCGGTAACCCCGATTAACCATTTGGCGGTACTATTTAACAAAACGTTTTTTTCTGGTTCAATAAATCGTATTTACCGAACAAAATCCCATTTAAATAACTCTGCAGTCGCATCAACGAATGTCCACGCATATTGAAAACAAACCTCCAAAAAAACGAAAAAAAAAAAACACGAAAAAAAACAACCAAACACCCCAAAAACAACCCTCAAAAAAGGAAAATTAATTGCACGGAGTTTAACCGTGATCGAAGAAACGAAAAGGGAAAACAAAAATAAAAACAAATATTTGCACCGGGCTTAACCGCGATCGAAGTGAAAAGCGTCGAGTTTATCTTCGAACGATAACGAATGAAAATTCGTTAAAAATTCAGGTCCCCGCCTGCATTAACGAACTTTCGTTTATTCAACCACGGCTGATATGAATTATTAATTCATGAGGATAACCGCTTGAGAGATATTAGCGAACAATAGCAAGTGAAATCGAGTTACGGCGATTGTTTGTACAGAGCCGTTGTACAGTTCTGTATATACGTATATATATATGCCTCCCTCTCCCCCCCCCCCCCGTTTTCTCCCTTCCTCGTTCAGGAAGATTGACAGAACGGTGTGCGTAAGTTGAACGAACGGGCTTGCGTATATAGGTGTTCCGTTAAGGGTGTCGGTCACCCCGGATCGTGGAAAGGGGTGAAGAAGCGTTGTAACAACAATGAAACGTAGCATGTAAAGTAACGATACTCCGCACGCGTATAACTCGCGGACTAACGTGAATCCATTAGGATTTATTGAACCATGTACCTCGAAATTGAGTCAACGGCGAATTGTGGAGGCTCGGGTACGAAAACCTCGAGTGGCCTTTTATTTAATCCGTAATCTCGATAGCTTATCGATCGATCAGTAATTTCTGTTTTTTTTTCCGCATTCGACGGTATCGATTTAGAGAAGGGAGAACAAAAAAATAACTTTGCGTTGAAGGAATCTACTCTGAAGTTGTTTTTACTCGGTTATGAAATTGTCGTTTTTAATTTGGCGAGATTGAACACGGGATAGATCGATTCGGTTGAAACGTTAAGATGCAGAGGTAGCTTATCGCCGTCGGTAAGACAGAACGGGAGTTTCGAGAATTCTACTTTGCCCGCTTGAAGGCTGTTTTCATACATTTTTTTATGAGGTCATGAATAGAGATATCGATCTAGAGTTTTTTTTGATTCATAAATAAATTATTGAAATATATACAAAAAAATTGTTATTATATATTTGATGCACCTTTAACATACAAAACACCGTTTGAACGCAACTCCTCGATTCGTAAGTGGGTCTGCGCTGCTGTTGAAATTTTAAACAATCGTCCATCTCAAACCGACAAATTTTCAATACTCATGTTCGATGTATCACTCGCAATCGACCGACCTCAAATTTTCAATGTACATGTAAAAATAACAAAATGGCGGCGAGAAAAAGGAAGACAAATAAATTTCATGTTTTTTTCACTACTTTTTGCCTAGAAAAAAATAGTAAAAATTAAGTTTTTGAAATATTTCTTTTCGAGTACGTTCTTGCAGGTGTACGGAATACGTGGTTCAAATTTCAAAACGATCGATTCAGTAGTTTCGGAAAATTTTATTTTTTCACGAAACATTTTGTATCAAGATTTTTAAGAAAATTCATAAAGAAAGACAATAACGACAACAACAACAACAACAACAACAACTACTACTACTACAATTGTTATAATAATATATTAATAAAAAAAGACAAAAAATAATAAATACAAAACCAACAAAATAAATAATTAATTAATAATACGATACAATTAATATAATATATCGATAATAAAATTAAAAAAAAACAACACGAGTGGAGGATAAATTTTGTACGAAATGGCCGATATGCGTGAAGGGGTCGAGGGTCGTTTTTGTCGATTCGCCCGAGGATACTGGCACTGACAACGCAATTATTTCGTCTTCGTTGCGGTCGCGCGCCAGCCCTGTTTCGGCGTTATCGCCAACCCCTAAAATCAATCCCACCCTCGAAGAACGAATCTCGATTCGTTTTTAGTATGCGCGCCACTTTATACCTATATTATAACACACGACAGGATTCGTTCCCAGCCGAGGATCGATGGATGACATTTATCGCGGTTCCGCAAACAAAAAGCATTTGTACATATAAATAGGGACTATTATCCGGCTATAGGAGTGCTCTCTTCAATTCTCATCCCGGGGAATTTGAAATTATCGATCGATCGAACGCGTTTCATTTCCGTTGTAAGTGCACCCTCTCTCTCGCTCTTTCTCTCTCTTATCCTCAATCTTATTTCGTGTTATCTCAAGTTTTTGACTTTTCGTATTTTTCATTTTATTTTTATAGTTCAAGTTCATTTTATCTTAATCTATTTTTGTTAATCTATAGCTACTAATTTATTAATCTATTTCATTATTCTTATTCGAATTTGTTAATTTTCGTTATTTTATTTTGTTCAGTTTGTCGTAATAATTACTTGTGTCTTTTTTTTTGCCCGGAAGTTGGGTAGGGCATAATAAATCCTATCAATCAATCAATTTCTTTTTGTTGTCGTTATAAATAATTGTTATTATTATTATTATTATTATTGTGTTTTTTTTTCTAATGTATTTTCATTTTATTTGATTTTGGAATTTTATAGTTATTGTTTATTTTTGTTTTCTTGAATTGCCTTTGGTTTATTGCGTTTTCTGACTTATTTATATAATATTGTTATTATTTTTAAATTATTTATCTTTATTTTCATAATATATTTTGATTTATTTAGTGTATTTTAGCTATTATTTTTTTTTTATTTTTCTTGTATTATTTATTGCATTGTTATTTTATTTTTAAATGATCTTTCATTTTATATCCTCTTTCTCGAATTTCTTTGCGTTGCTTTTTTCGTGGCTATTTTTTTTTACCAACATGTTTGATTTTTTAAATATAGTATTATTATTATTTTCTAACTCCTAATGTTGGATTACTTGCCCGAAATGTATCTTAGATATATTGAACTGTATCAATCAATCTCCCCCCCCCCCTCCCTCACTCTCTCTCTCTCTCTCTCTCTCTCTCTCTCTCTGTCTCGCAATATTCTCGTCATTGAATTCCACTGTGAACTCGAGTGTGTTTATTCAAGTGGACGGGAAATGGCCTTTCCGCGATGGTAGGAGCATTTTGTGAACGATATGAATATGAGTAGGTATCTGACAGATATATATTTTTTTTATTGGGCGAAGTGAGGACTGTTTAATTAAATCAAATACGTCAAAGTTTGAGGATAAGGAGAAGGAGATTTTTTATGTTAATCTTGTGATTAGAAGGATCGTTAAAGTTCGTTCAGATAAAAGTTAAATAGAATTTAATTAAGCGTAATTTAAAACTAAATTAAATAAGAATTAAATAAAAATTAAATTGAAATTAATGAAAAAACTAAATTTAATCAAAATTGAATAAAACTAGAATTGAATTGAATTCAATTAAATTTACTTTAAAACTAAATTAAACGAAAATTAAATTTCAAAGTCAAATTCGCGTCCGATTTCATAACGGCAACCGTGTAACCGTAATTAAAAACGAAATTGAATGAGAATGAAATAAAAATTGAATAGAATTGAATAAAAAAAAACTAAATTAAATGAAAATTGAATAAAAATAGAATTGCATTTAATTCAAAATTAAGTTGAACTAATATTCCACGAAAATTAAATTGAATTCAATTAAATTTACATAAAAACTAAATTAAATAAAAATGAATAAAAATTGAATAAAATTGAATAAAAAACCTAAATTAAATGAAAATTGAATAAAAGTAGAATAGCATTTGATTCAAAATTAAGTTGAATTAATATTCCACAAAAATAAAAATTGAATTCAATCGAATATACATAAAAACTAAAATTAAACGAAAATTAAATTTCAAATTAAAATCCACATCCGATTAAATAACGGTAATCGTGGGCTGAAAGCCTCGAAAAATAAGGCGATCTTAAAATCCGAACTGCAATAAACGTAATTAGGTTGAACTTACGAAGAAACCTGATTTTCCGAAGTTACAAAAGTACGGTAATAACGCCGGTCATCATGGTTCGTAAAACCGTTCGGATTGAATCCTCATTCCTCTCGATCGAGGCTTCGAAAGCGAGAGATCAAACGACACGACGTTAATAATTCGCGTTTCCCCGTACACGTGCACGTACACGGGGATTCACACGCGTTAAAATTCGAGTGTACGGTTCATCATTGAAACTCGGAACGTCGAGATACATTTGGCCAATTGGCAAATTGAAGAACACACCTGTCGAACGAAATGTAATCGGCCGAGGGTGAGACAGGAATAAAAGCCAAGCCCCAACGAGAAACGGACAAACCCCAATGCAACTGGAAAGAGAGACAGAGAGAGAGACACACACACACACACACAGAACGATGAAGAGATCGTGATAGAGATGCTAAATCAAAGGAGGGGATTCATCGGACCGCAAAGTTTTACGGGAGGCTGTGCAGAGTCGTACGGATATGCGAAGTGACAGAGAGAAGGATTCACCAAAATGGGGTGTTACTAGGCAGGAAGCCATGTCGCGTTCTTGGTTTGATTAACCTCGTTCTCGATGCGTTTCCCTTTGTACCTTTTGTTATCCACGTATACCTATGTACACCCGCTTCTTTTTTACAAACTCCTGCATCGTTCGTCCAAAAGTTCGCCGTCCTGTTTTTTTTTTCGTTCTTTATTTCTTTTTTTTTTTTTTTTTTTTTTTTTTTTTTTTTTTTTCCCGAAACTCTGTTGAATTATTTAAACGAACGTTAGTTACGCGAGCCAAAATATGACAACAGGATATTTTATTAAAATCTCATTTAGTTTTGATTCATTTGTAAAATCAGTACGGTTCGCTAGTAAAATTAAGATTATTCGGGTGTTGAGTCATTATCGTTTAGTTTTTAAATAATCATGGCTTGTTTTGGATATTGACACGATTTTGTTCGAAAATGTTTATTATTTGTTTTGAAAATTAACAGGATTGAGGTTTTAAATTCAATATTATTTAGTTATGAAAACAAGTCGATGCAGGGAGAACAAAAAATTCGAGAGGTTATTTAATAAAAATCTACGAAAAGTACGATTTAGTTCTAAAATCAAGCAAATGTAAGGATTAAATAATTCTCAAGGGATTATTATTCGACTAAAGTCTAGAATCAATTTGACGTAGTTTTAAAATCAAGTAAATAACAGGAGGACCAAAATTTGAAGGGGTTGTTTTATTTTAAACTAAAATCAATACGATTTAGTTCTAAAATCGAGAAAATGTCCGAAGAGTAAAAATGTCAAAAGGCAATTCGATAAAAATCTAAAATGAAGTAAACGTCAGAAGCAAAAATTACAAGGAGTAATTCGATTACGAATCTAAAAAAAAAAATATGATTTATTTCTAAAATCAAAGAAATATTAGTAAAGAATACGGAAAATTACTGAAAAGTTTGAAAAATCGAAGGATATTCAAATTGTAATGCGGATTTGGTAAAATCGAAGAAAGAATCGTAATATCCTTGTACAAATGTATCTTCCGTAGCGAAGATATCAAACGCGTTCGTTTCAGAAGCTCTCTCTCTCTCATGGGCTTCCCTATACGGTAATCCGGGTGTTTCTAAGCCCCCGGGGCTTCATGGCCGGTTGCTAATATACGAAATGCTATCAGAGATAATCCTTGGCCAACCGTACACATTTCAAAATGGCACGTGCACTTTGTCATCCGTCTAATACATCGAGATATACACAAACGTCTATGTTCATTGAAATTAAAAATCTTCGACCGAGTCTCGTGTATTCGCCACGCTAGGAAAAATGTCCAGCAGCATTTTTCTCCCGCAGTCACGTTATTTCGTATATTTCAATTTCGCTGGAAGAGCCTATTTAATTGACTGATCAGCAAAAAAGTTAAGGAGATTCGAAATATCGTGCAAACAACAAACGTACAAAAATAGCTTTTGCCAGATTTTCGGAAGAAGAAGGAAATCATTTTTTTTTAATGAAGATGTTTTTCGAAAGCTTTTTTTTTTTCGAAAAACAATCTTTCACGATCTGTTTTTTAAAGAAGTAGCTTTTCAAAATCTTTTTGCAAAAGGAAAAACTTTTCGCGAGCTTTTTTTTTAGAAAAGAAGTATTTCAAAGGTTTTTTTTAACAAGCAGCTTTTCGCAAGCTTTTGTTCAGAAAACAATTCTTTTAAAAGCGTTTTTTCAAACGAGGAGCTTTTTGAAAGCTTTTTTTTAGAAAAGAAGCCTTTGAAAAGCTTTTTTTCAAACAAGAAGCTTTTCGAAAACTTTTTTTTTAGAAAAGAAGCCTTTGAAAAGCTTTTTTTCAAACAAGAAGCTTTTCGAAAGCCTTTTTCGAAACAGAATACTTTGCAAAAGCTTTTTTACAATGAAGGAAAAGCTTTTTATTTTCCATTTATCATTATGATTCGTTTGATATTCTTGATGGAGAATCGAAACGGCGAATAAAGTTGAATAAACAATATTCCGTCGAACCGTTTTTGTTCGAAAGAAAACTCAATCCCAAGACCGAGTGTGATCCATTGATAACTTATAAAAGATGACCATCACTAAATAACGCGTTCGACGAACGGGTGATTTTACTATTCCTCGTTGTAATTGGACTTCTGTTAATTTCGAAAGTTCGTTTTTTTTTAGTTTACACGATTGAAGTTTATACTCGTATCAGTCAACGTGAAATTCGTTTTTGGAGGTTATCTCGATTAGCAGCTTGGATGTTAATCGGTGAATAAAAGCGAGGGTTGAATTAATTCTGGAAGTTTATCAATTGATAGGAGAAATTCCAGAATCCTTGATGATACTAAACTGACGTTTTCTCGGAGACCCGGAAAGACCAATATGTCGCAAAATGGCTCTTTCGGAGGTTCAACGTAAGTGAGAAATGGGAGCTCCTCTCGAGTGTTGGAAGGGACGTTTATAAGCAACAGGACGGGGAAGAGGGAACGGCGTTTTAAACCCTCAAATTCCGGCTTACAACTCTCCTATTTGCTCGCGAGTTTGAGAGCTTCTCTTTCTCTTTCCGCGTTTAGATTTGATGGTGCCGTTTCGCGTTAGGAAACCCGGTGAGCCTCCAATGGCAAAACCATCCGTTTTACGATGACATCAGTTGCGGTGGTTCCTCATCGGGGTTCTCGTGGATTGGTGGTTGTATTGGGGTAGTGGGCGTTTCTCGTTCGTTTCGTATCCCCACTATGCCCTCACCAATCCCTGATGCATCAACGGTGGAGGAAGACCAAACCCCTCCAGTTCTGGATCCTCCCTCCCTCCTCTCGCACTTGGACGCGTCCAAAAGCTTCGAGCTTCCAAGGGGATGCTTCTCCACCGTTTATGGGTTGGTTCCAAACGGCCTCTTTCTACCTCGCGCCTCCTTCCCCATTCTTCTCTGGTCTACGTTACCGTCGTTCCATCTGAGAACCCTGCGCAATACCTGCTCGCAGCCCAGACATTGGCAAGTCATAAACGACACCTAGCTGTAACTCTCCAACCGGTTCAGCAGAGGGTTCTTTTCGAGGGGCAAACGGAGAGGTGAACGTATCGGGGTCTCGGGATAATCGGCAGGCATTACCAGCCCGACCATCTTTCCAGTTCTTCAATCCCTCGCGTCGTACCCTCATGTCTGATACCTCGGTCTTTGGGTATATGCTGATTCTTCTTGCGTCTGTCACATTTTCGTATTGATCTAACGATGCTCGTCGACCAATGAGAATTTACGGGTCAGATCCTACAATTGTTTTTCTTCTACTTTTAGGTTTTAACCCTTTTTAGCCCAAGATCATGAAGCTTTTTATTACTTTGGAATATGATAGGTTTGAACAAATAAAAATATAAGTATTTCTAAAAAATTAAAAAATATTTATTATTTTCTTTTTATTTGGCATTTCAGGGAGTGTAACATTACTGAAACATTGAGTGAAACTAAGAGAAAAAAATGTGCTTTGCTAACAATATATGAACGAAGTCACTTACTTAGAGGTTTCGGCGAAAGAACTACAATTTTACACACTTTTATTATATCTTTATAAAATTCAAACTTTCAACGAGTTTCGACTTGTCACTTTCACTGGCACACGAAATTTGAACTTGCTAAAACTACTAGTTCCGCCATCTATGATTTTTATTTGGTATAAAAATTTTCGGTGCGCTATGTTACAATTCAGTGACATTGATTCGAATTATCTAAAATGTTTAGTATACATTTTAGCGGGATTGTTGAGGTTTGTTACAGAAATGTCACACGAGTCTACAAAGGGTTAACTCGCTTCTTATTTTAGGTCAAACCCGATATTTTATTCGCGATTTAACAAAGTTTTCAAAACTTTGTTAAATAAACTTGAAATAAAATAAAATAAATAAACGTGAAATAAAATAAAATAAATAAACCTGAAATAAAATAAAATAAATAAACCTGAAATAAAATAAAATAAATAAACTTGAAATAAATTTAAAAAATTGTTAAATAAATAAAGATAATTGAAAAACCCTATTTTGAGTACCCAATAAAATGCTTTTATCAAATATCGCTTTCAAGTTTTTATCATTTTTTCAACGTTTTACGAAAAATACGACAAGCGAGAAATTTCAAAATCGTGATTACCTCGTCCGCGCGGTAACGGAATAGAAAAAGGATCTTCGATTCGTATCCGACTGATCTTCGCCGACTTTATTGTACGCTCCTTATTTTTCGTTCGTCTCGCGTAAACGCTGAAAAGTGAGGGCCTAACTTTTAGAGCCTCGGCGATAACGGAAGAAAAAAAGAGTCGGTGTTTCGACCGGGCCTACCTTGGCTTGGCAAACATTTACCACTTCGGGCGTATCCGGATACACCCCCATTTCCTCGCACCCTTCGCAACAAAGAACGGAACAGAGATTACTTCTCCAAGATTTTGTTTCGTAATCTCGTTCTTACCTCACGTATGATACTTTCTTTTATTTTATTTGGTTGTCTTTTGAAACAAAGCGGTGAATTCTTTGTCGATAGAAGAAGGAATCGGGGCAAGAGAGGAAAAGGGAAAGAAATTATGATGATGATGATGATGATGATGATGATGGTGTTGATGATGGTGGATTTTATTATGCCCTTGTAAAAAAAAACTTTTGGACAATTTAAGATGAAACAAAAATTGTTACTAAATAAAATATAGAGTTTAACAAAATAATAAATAAAAAATAGAGAGAGGAAGAAAACGATTAGGCAT
>JAPYZI010007076.1:0-16883 GCA_030523105.1 Ophioninae sp. A BG-2022a
TGGTGCCATCATCCTAAATGCACACTACAAATTTCATACTCATTGGGTCAGCCGTTTGAGAGAACAGTGGTTTCAAAATTTCGAAGTGGACGGACCCGTGTTCGATCGTGCCCTTAAGCTTTGGTAAGAGAAATCCCGAGTTTCCCAGGGATAGAGAGACCGCATACGGATATTAAGGCGCGCGTAATTCTCCCATGTGCGAGTACACACGCGGGAGAGTCCGCGTTGCGGGAAAAAGTCAATCGCGGGACTCGGTACGGCAAGTTGGCACGGTGAGTATGTATATAGAATGATACGGTATGGTATTACGGTCCAACAGCTGTTACGCTACATATGCTCGCGCCCCGTCGAGCGAGCCGGACCGCGATCGCCTATCCTCTCGAAGGCCTCGACTCTCTCACTCGTGAAAAGTCGCGGGAATCGAGTTATACTCGTGATCCAGCGCGGCGGAGGCGCGGTGTGATCTATCGCGCTCCGATCGAGGGAACCCCGTCGACTCCGTCAACACATACACACACACACACACACACACACTGATGCGCTCGCGAAGCCTTTAAACGGGCCGAGAATTTATCAAGGGCGAGGTGAACGCGCGCACCTTCGTATTTCGCAAGGTGAGAATCGCAAAAGTATCAATGATTCGGACGCGTTCGATATACCCGCGGTGCGAAACTGCGCAACGCTCATGGGATGGGAAAATCATTTTTTTTCTATTTTTTTTTTTTTTTCTTTTCCTTTTTACCACTTCTTTTTTTCAACGTTTTGTAACTTAAGGTTGTTCTTGCGTTGTACGAATTTAAAGATTAATTTTGTTTAACAGTTTGTTTCATTAATGTTGTTTAAATTTTAATTTAAACTCATCAAGAACATCCTTAAGGACGTGTAGAAAACTTACCACGTGACACGTGAGCGCGAGAGAGATAATCGTAATTTTTAATCGCGATTTCTCGATTAAACGTATTAATCGTAAAATTAAAACATGAACCTCTGAGGCTGTAAATCCTGCAGAAACGATCGCATTTTTCGTTGGATACGTAATAGCCGATGAGAGATAACGGATTTTCTATATTTCTTAGGTTATGGCGATCTTTTATATTTTTTTTAGTATATTTTCTCGGATAGTTGGTTTTAATGGTAATTTTGAATAAATAAGAATTAGCGAAACGTTTTTTTTTTTCAGTTTCAGTTTCGAGCTTTATTTCCTAGAGGGTGTACTTTCACTCTAGAATGCAAAGAGGCTTTAAAACAATTGGTTTGGTTACGAGGTGCTATGAGTGCTAAAAAAAAGTTTTAAGCAATTAACAAAAGGATAATTTTGAGTGTTTTTACGAATTATTTGGACTTTTGTTAGATACAAAAAAAAGCTACGAATGTTTAAATAAAACAAAAATGTTAATTTAAAAATAAAACAAAAAAGTTAATTTTGAAAAAGCGTTATCTCGGCTTTATTCAGACCACTGTTTCTTACTAAGACCATACCCGTTGTAACTTCGTACGAAAAAAAATTAAAAAAACAAATAATCTTCAATTTTAAACTTACATTTTGATAACAACATGTACAGTGCTGATAAACCACTACATACAATTAGAATAAAGATTCACTAAGTAATATTCAAAACACTTTTTCTTTTCGAAAGTTTGTTGTGCGTCGAAATTTGAGAAACGCTTACGTGCGATCACTAGGCGTTGCCTTCTATCGACTGTAAATTTGTTTGGGTTGGCCAGAGAACTGCGGTTGCTATAGCAATTGCGACCATTCAAAGTTAGACACTCGACAATGAGAGTTGCGTCGACCCAATCCAAACGACCCGATCCGTTTGATTTTGTAGTTTTGGATATTTAGAAAATGGGCTTTATTAGGTACTGGGCTTTGCATGGGTCAGGCCTACGTTATTTAAAAATGGAATATTTGGGTGATTGTCGAAACTACAGCTCGAATATTAACGGATCAACGGACCATCCCGTCTCTTCGAAGCCGAGGATGAAACGCGATCGTGATATATGAAAAAAAAAAAAAATATTAGCGGTTTCCCCGCCCCGCGATATCGATCTACATAGAACGGCTAATATACTCCTGTCGCCCAAGCGCGCAGACGTATATGCGCTCGCGCGCATTTCGAAACGTCTCGGAGGAGCAACCTTTCCTCGGAACGATCTCCCGGGCGCATCATCATCATCATCATCATCATCATCATTATCATCATCATCATCATCATTATCGTGAACCTGTTGGCCGCGCGTCGATCGTCTCAAACTTTTGCGCAACCGAGGAGATGATCCAGCTGCTCGCACGTCGTTCCAGTTTGGCTCGTTGCGTCGATCTTTCCTATCCGAGAGAGAGAGGAACCGATCCCAGATCGAGCGATTTTCATCGCTGGTTCGAATATTTATGAAAAAAGCTCATCTTCGTATCACAATTTGTTTGGGTTTGTTTAGGTTTGTTTGGGTTTGTTTGGGTTTGTTTGGGTTACTATATTCCTGTTGGGAAAGCACATGACTTTAACGATTAATAATTCGACTATTGATAAAAAAGAAAAGTCTTCTCTCGATTTTACAGCTCGACAAATGATAATAAATAAATGTTTGATTTTTAAAATGAAACGAATAATAACTTATTTATTGCTCACGAATATTAATAATCTGTTAAACCTCAATTTAATTCTCCGACGATTTACTTAATTTATCGAATATTAATAAACGTTATTGAATCAAACGAATCAACGGACAGACGTGTCAGTTAAGTTTATTAATTATTAATGTTTATTCCAGAGAAAAATCAATAATTGATACAATTCGATTATATAATATCGTATCCATAATAAATATCTTTTTAATATTACATATAAAATATCATGATTAAGCATTCATTTCAATTAAGTTACATTTTGATTAAATGAAAAATTCATAAAAATATATTCAAAGTAAATTAAAAAAAATTATCAGTATAAATACGCGTGCATGAAATAACTACTCATTAACCAAATAATGAATATATCACAAAAATATAATATTTGTTATTTATACAAAGTTCATTGTTACATAAAAAGAGAATTTTATGTGTACGCGTGTGTTTGAACACCAAAGTCGTGAACCCAAAAAAATTTTCAATTCGCAAAATTGAAAATTTTGAATAACAACAAACTCGAAGCTTTCAATTATCCGTATCAACGGAAATGGCACGTTCGTTTTTCAATGAAAAACGAAAACAAAAAAAAAAACACAAAAACAAAATCGAAGTATAAGAGGATAAACGAATTTTTCGTATCGGCGAGGAAGCGAAAGTAGAGACCCGCGATAAATGTGGCAATCGCCGTCCTCGCTCGGCGAAGACTATGCCACAGCGTCGGTTTAAAATTTGCGGCTTTTTCGAGGATCGGGCCGGGAGATCGGAGCGACCGATAAGAATAAACGGCGCGTTGGTGTGTGACCGAGAGCAATAAAACTCGCGAGCCGTTGCTCCGTTTTAATTGCCGCTTGGAGCGAGCCTTCTCTCTCTCTCTCTCTCTCTCAGGTATCGTTTTGCGATATTGGCCCGATCGCGGGTTAATTACCTCGGAAGCCACGTGACACCAGCGGCCTATCTCCGGTGAAGGAGCTTCCTAGGTACCGCGAGTAATAATAATCCAAACCCCCCCTCCCCCCTTCTCCCCGCCCGTTCGTCGTCTTTGGCCCGCGAGACGGTCGTTAAAATTGCGTCATTTTTCTCCTACCCAGATCTCGTGATTATTATATATTTCGTTGATTGCGTGACGAAAATTAACCGTAAGAAGACGAAGGAGGAAGCCGAGAAGAAACGCGGCAGTGAACGTAAAAAAAAAATCATCGAAAAGCGGCGCAGGGGGGGGGGAACAAGAAATAAAAAATCAAAAAAAAAAATTGAAAAACTTCGACTGATCTCATAGACGAGCGCGTTGTTTGCTCGCGGATCTACCGATATTTCAATGCGCGAGAGGGAAGGTTCGCGGGACGGTGAAAGAGAGAGAGAGAGAGAGAGGGAAAGAGAGGAGGAAGATGCGACGTGGAAGGACTATTAGACACGAGAAGCCAGTCGTCGGGGATCTTTACACGGTCCCCGTCTCGAGCGAAGGTGCAACACCCCCCTCCCCTCCTCAGCCCTCCTGAACCTCTGGCATCCCTTCCCCTACCGCCCTCTTCGAAACGATATACATATGTATACGTATGCTTCTGTCACTTACAGGGTGTCTTTTAAAAACCATTGAAATGCTCACGAAAAGTAACATTGGATATTGAACGATTGGTTGTTATGATTATGATGATTTATTTGGTTTCTTTGGTTCAACGGTTTGATCGAATATACGACGGATTTCCGAATGGAAGTAAATATGAAATGAAATATACGGTGTATAATGAGAATATGATTTTGATAATGATAAGCAAACATTAAGGATATTGGTAAGAATAAAGAATAGTAGTAAGAATTAAATTAAACAAAGAATAATTTATTAGATACAGAATGAATTAAATGCTAAAGATTGTGAATACATTTTTTATTTAATTGATGTTTCGTTTTCATTGAAAATTAAAAAGGAATCCATTAAATAAAGAGTCAATTGAATATTACAAATTCTCACTAAATTCTTTATTTAATTAATGTTTTTTATTCATTAAAAATGAAGAAAGAATGAATTAAATAAAGAATACTTACTTAAATAAATAATCAATTAAATATTACAAATTCTCACTAAATTCTTTATTTAATTAATATTTTTTATTCATTAAAAATGAACAAAAAATGAATTAAATAAAGAATACTTGATTAAATAAATAATCAATTGAACATTACAGATTCTCACTAAATTCTTTATTCAATTAATATTTCTTATTCATTAAAAAATACAAAACAATTAATTAAATTTAAAAAACACCCCGAATACCTTATCTTCAATCAAGTCCAAAAAAAAAAACCGATTACGCTGATACAAAAAATTCATAAAAAAGGTTCGTCCTTACCACTGGGGTAAAAACAACCCCTTTTTCATGAATATGTTTTTCATCACTCTGGCGTTACCCCTAATACTGAAAATCCTTAAAAAGCGCAAGAAACTCGTGTTTAAAAAAAAAAACAAAAAATTGTTTTTCCAAAATAAACGTGTTTAATCTGAAAAGCGTCTATAGTTATCGGAAACCAGAGCACCCGTTGTACACCATACGTGTGGAAGAACTCGCGATATCCCGAATGCTTGACTAACGTTCAATCTTGAATGTTGGACCATGCATGTGTACACGTCGGAGATCGCGTTGTTGCGCTGGTATCAACGAGGGAACGGGAGAGGGATGGGGGTGGGGGATTGTAGCAAGAGTATGCCAGGGCGAGAGAGGGAGAGAGAGAACGACCTCGAGTGGCGTGGCATTGTCGTTTTTAAAAACCATTACCATCGATCAACCCGGTCACCGTCGTTCCTTCGACGGCGCGAATCGCGCGAGAGAGAGAGAGAGAGAGAGACAGAGAAACAGCGATTTTATAGGTGCAATCGCAGGTAGCTCGGGTACGGGTGCACGAAAACGTACTTAGGCGGTATACGTGTTAGCGAGGTTTCTCTATGTGTATGTACCACCCGATGATCCTACGTAACCGAACGAGATGTCAAACGGCTATCTCACGATCGAGAACTCCGCCACTTGTTCCCGATTTCGTATACAGCCGGGGGAATAAAAGAAGAAGGTGCAGGAGGAGGGGAAACAAAAAGAAAAAGAAAAAAATGAGAAAAAAAGGAAGAAAAAAATAAATGTAAAAATAAACAAAACAAACAAACGTACTCCAATTCTTGGTCGTTTCGTTTCTCCCGTTTGTTCAAATTCGTGATACCGGAATGAAGAAAAATAAGTCTCCGAACGTTTATTTCGCAATCTCGAAAGGGGGTACCTCTATCTCTCTCGCTCTTTCGTATTATCGCTATTCAGACGGTGCACCCGCAAATTCCGCATTTACATCGAGATGCAGAGACGAAAATCTGTCGAATCGGTATATCCTCGGGTCGATCAACTTTTACGGATCCGCGGAGATATTTCGTTCTCACGCTCCGCGAGGGAAATCGAAATCGTCGAAGGATTGACCGATGGTTTTTTTTTTTTTTGCCCTCCTCTCTCGGCCCTCGGACGTTTGGGATTTCTCGATGAGTTTGTGCAATGAAGGATCGAACTTGTGGTTGAACGATTTGTATTTTGCTCCGCTGGGTTAAATTGTGCAGCGTTACGCACTGACCGTACTTGGAGCGGTGACCGCTCAGCTCCGCACCGGCTGGTGCATCAACCGCTAACCGGAAGGGTCTTAAAAAATAAACTAAGGAACACGGCCAAAACATGTGTACTAAAAATGAGTTAAAAGTCAACGAAAAATAAAATATTACTAAAGAATTATTATTGTTATTATTATTTTGTTTATTTTACTTTTTAGTATTTCAGTACTAAGAAACGTCATTATTATTATTGTTTATCGCCGTTATTGTTGTCGCTGAGATAATCGTCGTTAGATACCCAATTCTTTCGAATCGATAATTAAAATAATTCGTATAATAGGTTAAATCAAAGAGGATAAAGATCGAGGATAAACATCGAGGAACACATCGTAGGTTGTAACGAGTATAAGGAAACGCAGGAGCTTCGGGTCGAGAAAATATCGAAACGAAAAACAAAAAAAAAATGAAAAAAAAAAAAAAAAAAAAACGGGAAAGGAAAGACGGGGGGAACCAAAACTTCTACTTAACTGAAAGTACCGAGAGTGTGACGAGATGAGGGCGAGAGTGAGCGTATAGACTCGAGGCGATCAGGGATGGGACTCACGTTCCCACATTTACATTCGACCTATTGTCCGTCCGTCTTCGTCGGACTCGTCGCACTCGGAGAACGAGAGGGTGGAGGGGTGCGAAAGGGAAAGGGGCGGGGGGGGGGGGGAGAGCCACTATTGCTATGCGCCATATCGCGGAACGACTAACGCTCTCTTCGCTCCTCCGGCTCATCCTTATTCCCTCTTCGGCTTCGTCGTCGCGCGCGTTGCACTCACCTTGCTGCTCGTTACATCGCTCTCGACGGCCGCTCTCCTTAAACGGCGAGGCCTTCGCCGCTCTTGAACTCGCCCGCGAGTCAGCTCCGTCAACGACGACGAGGAGGACACCGTCAACCTCCTCCACCTCATCCACCTTCACCTCCGTCTCCTGCGGGACGAAGAAAAAAAATAAAGAAATAAAACAACCGATTCGCTTTCGATGCAATTTTTTCACGCACCGACCATTACCGTACGTTAGACGGAACACCGAAGCGTTTCTGGTAAAAGTGAGCTCGTGATTCCGCCGGTTCTCGAAATCAATCTTGTTGGTTTCTTATTGTTTTGTTTTTTTTTTTTTTTTTTTTTTCTTTTTTTTCGTTGTTCGAATTGTTTGGTCCGGTCACCCGTGAAATTGCTCGAGCGATGACCTTCGAATCGTCGACGAACTTTCGCTTAAAGGACAAGGAAGACGCGTCACGAAACCGCTAGGACCTTTGGGTCCGACCAAAGGTCATCCCGTTCAAGGTTACTGAGATACCGCGAGATCTGCGATCCTTGTTGTACTTGAAACGTTACGTCACGGTATTAAACATTCGCGGTAGGTCTACCCGTAGCTCGGACTTTTTTTTTAATCCTCGGTGATTAAGATTCATTGATTTGAATATTTCTTAATTATCTCGGGATAATTACTACTATTTCGCTCGACTTACGAGGTAATAATTAATTATCGTTCAGAGAAATTTAATTTATTTTATTTTATTTTATTTTATTTCATTTTATTTTATTTCATTTTATTTTATTTTATTTTATTTTATTTCATTTTATTTTATTTTATATGCCGAAGGATTAAAAAAGGTTGAATAATTTTTATTCCAGTGAAAAAGTAAGTTACTCGTAAAATAAATTACACCCTTATTTAGTACGATCAACATTTTCGAAAATTTTCGAAAAAAAAAAAAACGTCGTTTTTATCAGATTTTTTAAAAAAATGTCGAACTCGAACCCTAATCATTTAAAAAATTATACAGCAAGCACAATGCTTCCCATTAATTCGAGTTTTTTTTCCCCACTTCATTTTTTTCAATTTTTAACAAAACCTCGTCTATCAAAAATCGAAGCAAATCAAATAAAAAATCGAACAATTATTCAATCTCTGTTTTCCGTTCAAGTTCGAATTAACCGGTAGTCGTCGTTCAGAGTGGCGCTTGCGTCGTCTCGAAGTTGCCGGCGGTTCTCGAGGTTCGCCCTTCGATACGAAAAACCAAAAAAAAAAAAAACCAAAAAAAATCAAGTCGCGTATCGCGCTGAAGCTGGACGACGATCGGAACGCTCATCACGTTGCGCAGCTGCTAGTGTGATTTCGCGGTACGACTCGTACGTACCTAACCTATGCGTCGTCTCTCCCGACGCCGAGTTTCGCCCGTCCTTCGTACGTGCGCCATGTGGAAGGAAAATTCGTCAGGGTCACCTCGATTGATGCGCCGAACGCGATCGTCATTGCGATTCGGTCACACGAAATAATTACGCGGTGAAACCGTGTGACGGGGGCGGCTGAGAAGACAGCAGGGGCCGGGGGGGGGGGGAGAGAGAAAAACCGTTTCTACATCTCCCAGTTGATGACGGTTCGTCCGGATACTGACCTCGCGCAGGCTAGATAAAAAATAAAACTTCGAATTGAGCCCGACGTAACTTAACGTATTAAGCGTAGTAAAAAGAAATCCATGACTTTTCCAATCGATGGCTCTAGTTATCTGTACCTCGCGTTGTACAAGTACGGTCCGGTTACACTAGACGCCATTGAAAAAACGAAATTTTTACCTTTTTTTTGAAACATTTTAATTTAATTTTTTTAATTTTTTATTATTATTTTTTTAATTTTTAATTCTTTGTTTTTTTTATTACATTTTTTAAATTATTTTCATATTTTTAATTCATTTCTTTAAGTTTTAAGTGTTCAAAAATAATTTACTACTTTTATTGTTTGGGTTTGTTTTGGATCGAAGTCTGGATAGGAAAAATGGGCGGCGGGGGGGGGGGGGAGATTGTTGATGTACAAGCTGAATCATCGTGAGTATACGAGGATAATTATAAACGGACGTCCATGTGCCAGGACCAGCCGAGGCGTCAGAGGTTTTACTCTTCCCCCCCCCCCCCCCCCCCCCCCCCCCCCCCCCCCCCCCCCCCGCGCCCCCCCGCCCCCCCCCCCCCGCAGACTTTGTCGCGTCTCGGCAATTATAGCATATTCCGACCGTGTATTCGAGTGATTTGTAGATCGTTAGGTGCCCGCGCTCGCTTGAACGATAATGTTTTTTAACCAAGCCCCTCCCCTTCTACTCGTCTTCTCCACCCCCAACCTTCGTCTTTATAAAATACAATGTTGAACGAGGGATTTATAAATTAACTTTTTTCCGTGGATGCCATAATTTCTGGTGCAGTCATTCGGGGTAAACGATCCCAATAACTAGTTACAACTATTTATTATTACAATCACAATTTTATAACAATTCCCAGTGACAATTAAATTTCAACAACAAAAATATTTACATTTCCGTAATTGTTAATTCTTTTTTAAAAAACCTCTTTATTTTAAAATATATAAAACAAATAAATTCACAAACTGCGCGAAGCGTCTAAATTCAATCGTTGCTCGGACGAGTCCCCGATTCGCTCAGTACAGTTTCATCATTCTAGTCCTCATCGTTGGAACTCCACGAGTCTTGGAATTTCAAATTGAGCAGACTCGACCCAGTTACTGTTCCCGATTCCACTGCACCGGAAACCCGTGTTACGTCCGATGCACTCACAAATCCAAAATAAAAAAAAAAAACAAACAAACAAACAAACAAACAAAATAATAAATAAAAACTGGTAGGCGTCCGTTTGCCGGAGCGTTTATTCACGAAATCACGAGAAACGAGGTATATCTGGCATTTCCAGGATGCTAGTGGATTCCTCATCGTCGGATGCCGCAACCTTGCCGATAGAAGACTATTCTTGGTATCGAGGGTTGCACCCATACCTCCGCTACTACTGCCACACGTATAAACGAGAATTTGCAGCGCGATGGAAACGCGATTGCGCCGCGGATGGATCACCGCTCCTCCTCGCTTCTCACCGCCCCCCACCCCTTCCACCTTCCCTTCCTTGGCGAGTTTCCTCGCGGATAATTACGCCGCGGGGTGCGATCCGTTCGATAAGATCCCGGCGAGCGGAGAAGCTCGGCCATTGTCTTTGCCAACTCGGTCAATCGAGATGTCCTTCGATCGGGAGAGAAAGAGAAAGAGAGAGAGAGAGAGATCCTAGATCGGTAGAGTTCTCATGGTCTCCGCGATCCACTCGGATCATCATCCGTTATTTCGATAACGACGGATAAGCCTCAGCTGGCAAACTATATATAATACCCTGATTTCCACTTCTCACATCCCTGATGGTCTAACCAACGATCCCAATACTTACCCTTCAAGGCTTCGTTTCTGAGATGTATTTGTTATTATTGTTTCATTAAATTTCATTATCGATGCATTATTAGGCGTAGTAAAAAGAGATCCATTAATTTTTCGAACAAATTTCAAGTCAAGTTGAGATTTCGTACTGAAGAATCATTGGCGACAGTTTTTGTGATTGGTTGATTCTAGAAAATAATGGATTTCTTTTTACCACACACGATATATTATATAATATTGTGTTTATTGTTATTATTATTTAATTAAGTTTCATTATCAATGGATTATTAGGCGTAGTAAAAAGGGATCCATTAATTTTTCCAATAAATTGGTAGTCAAGTTGAGATTTCGTACCGAAGAATCATTGGCGACAGTTTTTGTGATCTGTTGATTCCGGAAAATAATGGATTTCTTTTTACTACGCCTAATATAAAATATTGTGTTTATTTATGTTATACGTATCCTTATTATCAATATTACTATTACTATTATTATATAATACTAACATTAAATCAAATAAAAATGTAACAATAACAACCTAATATGGACATTGTTTTTAACAATATTGTATAATATCATATTTATTTATTATAAATTTATTACCAACTCAATTTATCACAATCCAAGATTAAATAATAAATAATAATGATAAAATAATGTTCTTAAATGTTTTTTTAACATCGTCTATATTTTATACAACGTACTATATAAAACAAAACAAAAATAAACGAAAATAATAGTCCATTTATTTCAGTAATATACTTAATTTATTTATTGTATATTATTTTACAGTCTATTATTACATTAAATAAATATAACGCGATATAAAATATCGCTGCGTATTTGTTCATTATTATTATGATTATTTTTTTATTTACGTTGCCATTTTTACTATCATTATTATTATTATTATTACTATTATTATTATTATCGTTATTTGGACAATAGCGCTCACGTATAGCGCAAAAGAGGCACCGGACGAGTGCAACGGCCGCGTGGATACACGAGCGTGTGTCACCTCTGGCACTCCGAGGCAGCCGGAGTGTGTCCAACCCTCGTCGCCAGTTCCGAACCACCGTCATTACAATTATTATTCGATCCTCCAATAATCATGTCCCGTACGACGGACGACAACAACAACGACGACAACGACGACGCTCTAACCATAGATCCGCCGTATAGCTTTTTCCCCCCCCCCCCCCCCCCCCCCCCCCCCCCCCCCCCCCCCCCCCCCCCCCCCCCCCCCCCCCCCCCCCCCCCCCCCCGTTGGACGATCACGTTCGTACGTACACGACTCATCCTCTCGCTCGCCACTTTTTACCCTCTGCCACCTCGGATATTACCGCGAGAATCTTAGCTGGCATCGCCAAAAGTGGACGGTCCCGCGCGGAGGGGGACGCTTTGCCGGAAACGTTCGGCGTCGCAACCGCAACGAATAATTTTCGCCGATATACGTGTCTGCAGGTGTGTATATGTAGGTATATATAAATATATTATTATATACATATATAGAGGCCAAATATAATGTATAATGTATATTATATATACAGGGTGAGCTGGAAAGTCACGCCAGGTGGTTAAATGTTGATAGATCTTGTATTGAAGGGTATCGAGGTCATCCCTATGTGACCCAGACCATGATTCAACCGTTTTTAGTAAATCTACTTTTTCAATCATTTTTTTCAATGTTTATTTTCCAGTGATAAGGTTTTTTTTTTGTTTTTTTTTTTTTTTTTCGTTTGTTACGGTCGTCGTGAAGTTTTTGGGTTTGTCGTGGAAAATAAAAAACATATATTGTTTTTCCGCGAAAAAGTTTGGTTTTTTTTTTGGTTTAATAAACGATTTTTTGTATGAAAGATATTAATTGGTTTTATGTTTGTTTTTTTTTTCTTTAGTTTTGTCGTTGTTTCTGTTTGGCTTCGTCAAACCCAAATAAACTTAACCCGCATCAATGTTCTGCCATTTTTCGTCGATCAGTTTTTTAAAATAACTTTTTTTTTTATCGTTTATTTTCCAATGCTAACGGTTTTCATTTCTTTATTTTTCATTTGTTACGAGTATCATGAATTTGTTTGTTTTTTTTTCGTTGTGGAAAACAAAAAACAAATTATTTTTCTAAAAAGAAAATGATTGTTTTTAGCAAATAATTGGTTGTTGTTTTTTCTTTACATCGTTGTATTTCCTTTTCGTTCGTAAAACCCAAACAAAACAAAACCGAAATAAAAAATCCACGACATCCGTAAGAATAAAAAAACACGAAAAAATCAAAACTGCTATTACTGTCAAACAAACGACGAAAAGACTGATTTAAGAAAGAAAAACTGTTTTTCTAAAAATGTCCAAAAATTGGTGTGGGTCGTATAACCCAAACAAATAAGTTAAAAAAAAAAAAAATAATAAAACACCTCCTGAACTACAAAAAATCGTCGAACATAGATGGGCATGATATATGATTTAAACGTAAATATTATTTAAAAATATGATTTAAACGTTACCATCCAAAATATGATTTAAACGTTACCGTCCAAACTTTATCGAAAATACCCGAAAATATGATTCAAACGTTATCATCCAAACTTTATCATTGGACGTAACTTTTTCGTCCACCCTGTACATCAACCAATCCATCCCCCCACGCGAATGTAACTTGCATCCGTGAGGGGGCAACAACAATCGCGTGCACGTTTATTTTCAAGTGTTATTTACACGCGGAGCCACACTCTTGGTCAGCAGAAAGGTGCAAGAGGATAAAGGCCCTCGTTTGAGGGCCCATCGATGACGCTCGGCCACTCAGGACACCACGCGTTCCCGATAGACCATCCACGAGGAGCACCGTCCGTATAATTTCATTCAATATACGAAATTGACGAAAATTGGTCGGAGCTATCGGGTATCGGCATCGGCAGTTTTATCGCCTCCGGATGATCGCGAGACTCTGCATATTACTTTTTGTCAAGTAAGAACAACGGGGGACCGAGAATGTTTCGTCCCACGGGTATCGGAAGGTAAAAATTCGTGGGGTAAGCGCGGTCCGACGACCCGATCGGAAAGCTGGATCGGTGGATGAAGTTTCGAAACTTAGCACTATCAACCCCCCTCCCGTTTCCGGCCAAACGCCTATTAGGCCTCGACAATAAACCGGCAGGTTAGTGCAACGATTTCTTTATTTTCTAATGACTTTTACAATCTCTCATTATTCATAATGACTTTGACAATTTCTTATTATTTATAACTGTAAACAATTAACGATTATTTATATAACCGTTTTCTACAATTCACTTTTATACAATTTTGTACATTCTTCCATCACGTATTCCTACGCGGAATCTGTTCAATTTCAGGAATCAATAAGAAATCTATATCACTTCAATATTTGATTCTCCGATCAGGTTTCGATGCGTTATCCTGATCAAATCTTGTTTTATCAACCTGATACCTTGTTCCGTTATGTTTATCAAATAAAAATCAGTGATTCCATTTAAAAAATTGTTTCTGCCCTGATACGAAAAAATCCCGATAATAATCGATAGAAAAAAAATTTAAAAAAAGTTGCCGGATCCGTGCCTTATCGTAGCCGGTCAAATATCCCGTTGCTTTCCCCATCCGAGAAAATTCAAACGGGTATCATGAAAAAAAAATGAAAAAAAAAAAAAGACGAGACTCGAATTGATAATCAACGAACGAGGGAGAATATCGTTGGACGTCGAAGTCCGCGTCATGAGTCAAGATATCCTCCGGGGTTTCAGCGTGCCGGGTCAGGGGTCGGTTGCATCCGCGCGCTCTCTCGCCTCCCATATACTCCGATCAAACACGCGAGAGGAAAAGACAGAGGAAAGACGAGGAAGGTGGTAAGGGCGAGGGGAGGCCGGAGAAGAAGTAGGGAGGAGGGGAGGACCTCGAAGGATCTTGTACCTGTTCGTCCATCCTCGAGAGCTCGAGTTATCCTTGATATTAGAATGGTCCAGAGATGCGCCGCCACCGACGCTGCCGCATCTCGCACAATGACCGTTATACACGTTATACGTAATCCATCCTTAATACGGTGTACAAGCACTACCCCCCCCCCCCCCCGCCCCCCACCCAATTCCACTTTCCTCGTACGTGCACGCGTCAATTTACGTACACGGAATCCTTAGCGGAGATTCGTATCGTTTTTACGAACTTGCGAACGCGCTTTGCTCTCGACGTATCGGTGTTTTGTGTCCCCGGCATAGGTGAAGGCGAATATCGAGGATGTGTGTACAGAAACGCGCGCGGGTACGTCGTTCTCGCGCCTACCAACGATTTCGCGATCCCTCGCCGAGACGATCAGCACGCGATCGCGCTTACGACATTTGCTTTATTACAGTCGCCGTACGAATTCCCTCCTCCTCCCTCCCCGCCATCCCCCTCTCCCCCTGTGAATGCCTAGAGGACTACACGTGTCTCGCTCCCGTTCCTTCTTTTTGTTTGTTCGTCGCTTCGTTTTTTTTTTCTTTATTTTATACTGATTTTTTTTATCTCTTTCCCTCTGTCTTCTTTTGATGTATTCTCGTTTTTCCTCTTTTTTTTGTTTTGCAGTCGAGAGGAGTAATCGGTGCAAAAAATTACGTTGTACGTAATAATAATAAAGCGCGGATAAGCAAAATGACGCGATGGATAAAACGGAGGGGAGAAGGGGGTGGATTTTAAAAAAAAAAGGGAGAAAAAAATGTTGAAGAGAGATAAAAGGATTCCGATTGGTACCCGCGGTTGAGACGGGAATCATTTTTATGGACGAAATTGATGAGCTCTCGCGCAATGGTGTTGCACAACTTCGATCTCCCCCCCCCCCCCCTCCAGCGCGCCGTCGCCTTTAAATCGTGTTTGCGTTTCGATCGTTATTTTTTCCTCTTCTCACTCGCGTTATTTATACCGCTCGATCGCTCATTGGTATATCGATGACGAATCGCCTCGGTGATCTACCGGTCGGTAAATAAACGGTGAATAAATTGGCCATTCGCCCGCTCGAATTATCACGCTCGATGGATACTGGTTACATAGGGTTGAAGCGATTAACGGAAAATCCAGGCTTCTCGTGTTCTCGTAATTTCGAATTGCGAAAGAAAGAATTCTTCTCGATCGATGGTACGGTGACGTTTTTTTCGGTCCCGCGTAACACGAACGTTGCAAATTGGGAGTGATAAGGAAAGATAAGGATTAATATTTTTTTTTATTTAGAATTTCATATTTCGAGAAATTAAATTTTTCTAATTAATTATCATTAATAATAAAAAAAAACTTTTTTTAAAAGTGCTTATTGGAATTTTGCTAATTTTAATATAATGTAACATAAATAATATATGTAAATTATAATATAATTTTCTATTTTTTATGTAACTTAATTGTAATATAATCGCGATTTAATAAAATAAGTAAATTAGAATATAATTGCTGATTAATAAAATACGTTAATTATGATATAAGTTTTTATTAACATTGTAAGTAAATTACAATATAGTTTTTTTATTAATAGTACAAGTAAATCATAGTATAATATTTCGAGAAAATATTTTTGAAAGTACATTCTACGAAAAATTGTAAAAGTCATCCATTTTTTTAAGCCGTCACAATAACGTTTTTCCTGAAGGCTCTGGACACGATAGAACGTTCGGTCGGCTTATCAGAGAAATGTTAAAACCCGTTAAAAACCGTTAAAAACCGTTAAAAACTTCATATCAGTGAAGCGTTAAAAACCTGCAAAGGGATTGAATGTTTCAAGGGTTGAATCTTACTTTCCAATATCGAGGAATTCGTTCCTAAGAAAGAAGGTCGAAGGGTTGAATCTTGGAATCAAAATTCAGGCATTGGGTCTTAGAAAAAAATACCAAACGGTCGTATCTTGAGACCCAACGAAAAAGAAGCGACAGGAAGAAGGCGAAAGGACGTATACTACAAACGGACTGATAATGTAATAAAAAAAATGTGGTATTATCATTATTATCATTAGAAAAAGAAAATGAAGAGTGTCTGGTCGTCGGTCAAGGTCGAGGAAGCGCCAACACGCGCACCGTCGCTCATTACATCACAGCGGAGCGCAGCCAACGAAGATCGTTAATGAGAGATAGTTCGCTGCGCCAAGTATGCGCGAAGAAAGCATCTCGCTACGACTTCCGCCATATTTTTTCTTTCAACGTTTCGTTCCTCCGTTCCATTGAAGATTTCAATGGATAGAAAGGAAACTGAACGACGCTGGCTGCACAATTCGATCGTTGAAAAAAATGCTTCATCAATGTTCTCTACCCTAACCATCAACTAAAATACCTGACCCATTTAAGGCCCAGTGTATAATAAAGCCCATATTTTAAATATCCAAAACTACAAAGTCAAACGGATCGAGCTCTCATCGTCGAGTGTCTAACTTTGAATGGCCGGAATTGCCATAGGAACCGCCGCGATTTGGCGAACCCAAACAAATT
>JAPYZI010007082.1:0-11042 GCA_030523105.1 Ophioninae sp. A BG-2022a
GTTTCACTCAACGTTGCAGTAACGTTACGCTCCCTAAAATGCCAAATAAATAAAAAATAATAAATATTTTTGAATTTTTGAGAAACACGTGTTTTTTTTTATTTGTTTAAACCTATCGTGTTCCAAAGTAATTAAACATTTGATGATCTTGGACTACAAAGCGTTAAAGAACTAAACTCGGTGTTAAACGTAGGAAAAATAAAATACCAGAAATCGTTGCGGACTTTTCGAGTTTAGCCTGAGTCGCTAAACTCACCCTGTACGTGTACATTTGTACAGAGTCGTATACATTTATACGATAGCGAGGAACAAGGAACAAGATAAAGCAAATAAAAGTTTTCGTGCATACCTATCTGTCCGTCTCTGTTGACACGGTTATTTCAACCTCTGTTCAAATAGCGCCGTTTGAAATTGTTCCCATTGTAAAGCAAAAGTCACCAGGGAATTCCCGCATTGGCGACCGGCTGGATCCATCAAGGTCGTTGTTCGAATCTCGTTCTAGCGGTCTTGTTTTATTGGATGCTTTTATGCCGTCACTTTTGGATGGAAGGGTGCATTCCGCATTGGGCACACTGATCAACTACGTAATGAGATTTGATCCCGTGAACAGAACCAGTCGGAGCGCGGAAGGCTTCAGCAAAACAGACGTCTCTGAACAGGCTGCGCCCTATGCCGCCATTTTACGTGGTAAAAAGTTCACCATTTTAGGATACTCTTTGTTTTTAGACGCTGAAGAACCGTCGTCATTTCTCGATAGGATTCATCGGCTCGTATAAAATCTATAAATCGAAGTTTTTATCCTGGCACGGTCGTATCAGACATTTTGTTCCAAATCGAAGAACGACTCCATCAAGCAAAGAAAAGAAAAACGCAATTCTCGATTATGGAACCATATTTGAATCGGAAAAACAAAAAGTCTTTTATTTATTCCCTAAAACAATCTTTTAAAAAAACATCCAGCTGAATACGAGACCCAATAGAATCATTGGAAGAACCGAACGTTTTTCCCTTTTTCCTAAAAAAAAAAAAAAAAAAAAGAAAAAACTCGCTGAATGGTCGATACTGGTCAAAAACGACCGACGCTTTCACACGTTCCACGATACAATATTCTCGCCCAATCGTTTGTACGAATCTGCCGCGAACGAATATCTGTACAGTGATTTTCAAAAATTGAAGTTTCCAAGCTTTTCGTCGGGATCTCGCCAAGTCTGACGTCATTTTTTCCCTTTTACCGGAGATACGGACGAAGAGTGCCTCTTCGGTGGTTTTTTTCGTTGCGTTTCTCGCGAGCAGCGATTCCACGCATCCAGCACTCGGAGTTTCGACAAACAAAAAACAAAAAAACAAAAGAAAAAGATAAAAAAAAAAACGGCTTAAGCCGCGCATCCGGTTTGAGGTAGAGCGGGAACAATCAAGCCGCTCTCTTTTGCGCGGTTGAATGCGAATGTTTGGTATTTAAAATAATAATAACAATAACAATAATGCAGACCGAGCCATATTCAGTCGTGTTCAGTAGTCAAGTGAAACGTCTGGGATCCCTGACTACGACAGTAATCCAAATGCCGTATGAGGGAGAGATGATACTCTTCTGAGGATCCGCGGGTGTCTGTATATGTATGCGTGTACACGTATCTATGCGCTTGCACGGGTAGACAAGAAGTGGGAAGTCAGGGCGTAACGATAATGGCTTTGGAGTGTCGCGTTCCGCTAGACTATCCGCGAGCTCCCTCATCGCGGTGTTTCTCAGCTCGTTTTGCAGCATCGGTGTTCACTCGGTATATATATTATACATAGAAAGTCGCGAGACGAGTGGATAAACCGGAAAGTGATATGTATATAGGAATAAGAAGAGGGGTTTGGGGGTACGAGTGTATCGGAGAATGACTGCGGGAGGTGTGCACCATCAGTGATAGCACCGTGCTCCAGCTCCTTCACCAAACCAGATGTGCCTCGATCGTGTGCCATCCATTTCGTCCCCGGATTCTCAAGAACCGTTGGGGAGGGTGGAGGTACGCCTGTCGATATAGCCCAGCTAGGTAAGAGAGCTGTTAGCCAAACAATCAAGGAAGCGAGTCCTCGCTAAATGCTTGCGAACTGTATTACGGAGGAAAAGCTGAAGTGGCCAGGCTGGAAAGAACTCCGAGCTTGTGGCAGGTGAGCAATCCAAAGGGATATGGATGATCGGGAGAGCGGTCAATGTTTGGTGTGTTTGATCAATCGGTAGCTGATGGCACATACGTGGGAAAAAGATAATTGTTGGGATGACTGGATTATTGAAGGGAATGAGTGATACTTCTCAGGAAGATTAAGTCGTTGATAAAAAGGATTTCATGATGGTGCTGATACATCGAAGGGTACGGTACACGTTGGGACACCGTTCGATTCATTTGTGAGATTGACATTTGGTATTCCTGATTTTTGGATGATTTTGCTAAGCTTCTAAAAGATTATTGTCCTTTGATCACTTCTGTTACATTGTTCAGAGCCAATTGAATTGTGTGCGGAGATAGTTGAATGTAATAGGGGTATGTAAATCGAATCAGGAGTTGTTTGATCACACCGCGTTGTTTGATGAATTATGAGAACGTTTGACTACATAGCGGAATTCTATAATCACACTGCGAACCAGTTAATTGCATCAAAGACACTTTGATGACGTTGTTATCATTTATTCAGAAGCGAATAAGATAGAGCTTGTAAAGAGGCGATTGACCGCGTCAAGAACAGGTTAATCGTATAACAGATACCTCAATGTCATGGAATACTAACTAGTATCTTCCTGATGATCCAGCATGGTGATCAAAGCAAATTGATAGCAGGGATGAATTGGGCAGGTGGCAGTTTGGAATTTTGACAAGCGGCTTGCGATTCAACCAGGTGCATTTCACTTTCTATTTGCCGTTCCTAACCTTGGAAGGAACGCGATAAGATTTGGCGATTGGCAATATATTTGAGCTCAGTTAATTATTATAGAAAATCCAAGCTGTCTTTTTGCAATAAGATGAAACAAGACACCCGTCAAATGAAAAATATGATACTTCCGTTAGTCGGGAATTAGTTGGGAGGAAGCTTTTCACGAACCGGAAGTTCTGACAGGAGACCATCCTTTCCGCTTCTCCATTGGACCCAGTCTTTGTTTCCAGTTTCTCAGCACTGTAGTAAAATCTTTCCCGGTCTCTTCCTCGTCCACTCCATTATGAGAGCTTCCTCGCAGATTATGCGCATACAAGACTGGACTCATTGGCGGAATCGCGTTATCCGTGATACCGAATGAAGAATAATATCCCTTTCTCTCGCTGGGATAATTAACGTCAATCAACCTGACCGAACTCCGCCGGATGCTCAGTTACAGCTTCCGTCTTCCTTTCATGGATTCCTGGCTTATTCGAGTCTCGTTACCTCTCCTCTGTCCGCCCTTGCTGGACCATCCGATGGTACGTCTCGGGGACGTCAAGATCGCGATGATACAATGTTGACACGACAGCAGCTAACGTCCGCGGAAACTGAGAAAGCTCCGCTCCGATCCTGGAAAATCTCATTCGATGAATAAAGTCCCTTACCCCTTAAAGTTCATACATATTAAATTTCCAGGCACGGTAAGGGGACCGAGTGGATATAAAACCGGATTGGGATATCCGGACTGCGAGACAGAATAATTTGTCCGGATGGCCATGAGCCGGGAATCGCTTTCCTGCACTTCACTGTGGATGGACGAATGGTGAGGGAGAAATCCCCTTTTTTTTTCGAGAGTCGAGGAAAAAGCTTGTTTCGAATCAGACCGCCACTTGATACGTCGGTGATTAACTGCCTACTTCCGCCGTTGGTTATCCAACTTTTGATGGAATTAATTTTCTATTCGTTGAATATGTTGGCGGCCCTTTGAAAATCCTGCTGATACGTTCAATCGGAGATTAATGTCGTCAGAGTATTCACAATACGAGCAAATTGATAGTCAATTATTAAATTCCTGATATGGTAATACTTTTATAGTTTAATGGTGATTCGGTATCAGCCATCGGGCGTATTGTTTTCGTTGGCAGTTTTTTCATTGGATGCTTACGAAACGGACATGTTTACAACATGACCCAAACTTTGGTTTTCTGATCAAGCGAATTCACGTGTACACTTAGGCTGTACATTAGGATCGGAGGATCGATGCATCAAAGAAAGGATCATATTATAAGCATAAGCGGATCATTTTGGGTCTCGGTCTTCAACTTTGGGACTTAATTTCCGGCTGTCTGATCCAAAAATCAGATCGCACTCCGATTCTAAGATCAACGCCTTCGGGATGTGAGCAAGACGCTCCTGATATAATCGGCGTTTTGCATATATGATCAATTGGCTCGTAATGAAATCGATACATCAAAGATATAATAATTCCTGATATTAGCAACCCTCGTCGCTATCATGCTCGTAATATTTAACACGCTCGTGAAATCAAAATGTTTATACGATCCAAACTTACCTTCCGTGATCCACCGAGCCACCGTAAACTTGCCAACTAAAACGTAACATCTTCGTCTTGAATACAATGAATTAATTCCCGGCTGTTTAATCCGGAAATCTGATGGTACTTCGAGGCGTTATACTCAAAGGACTTTCAAGGTTGGAAACGGCAAATGGGAGGGCAAACGTACCTGCTTAAATCGGAACCCGCTTATCAAACTTTCGGACCGAACGAACGCTAGATCGTTCGAGGATGCAGCGATAGGAGGCCAAATTGCCTCGTTGCGTTTGCACTCGAACCTTCGCGTACTTCCTCCCCGAAGCCAGCGGATGGGAGATGACTGTGGATTCGAGCAGACTCGCTGCCAAGTAGCAATAAGAGTGGAAACGAGAGCAGAGGCGTTTCTCATAATCCGGGGTAGTCTTCATTCGAGATTCAACGCTAAATCGCCCACCAACCGTGGCCAAGTTCCACAACGGACAGCCACATCCAGGCAGTTGTCGAATGGACAGTTACATCCAGGCAATTCCGAGACCAAGGCGAATAGACGCCATTTTTGATCGATTGCTACATCCGGAAAAAGACCAGGACGACTTACGCGCTACTGGTGGCAAATATTCATATTAAACCAAGTACCACCGGGATTATACGTCAGTTTACACTGATTCACCGGAAATCAATAATTTTCAAGTCTTTCCAATCATACTACGAAACAAAAACAAGCCGATATCTTTTCTTTCGAAAATCTGGTCGATTGAAATATTTGCTCGTCAAAAAAAACTGGTAATTCAGTGGTTCTGAATAACGAACTGGATTTTTCGGAATAGGCATTGCGCGTTAGAAGCACGAGGTACGATAATCCTTCAAACAAATATCATGAAAGTGAGAAAGGGAGAAAAAGAGGGAGGAAGAAGTTGAGAGGGAAGGACGGAAAAAAAAAGAAAAAGGTAGAAAGGTAGAACTGGAGCGTGGGGTAAGGTACGTTCCTCGAGTTTCTAATTGTCGATGAGGAGTGAAGAAAGTCCATGGAACCTGGATAGCGGACGACGAAAAGGACCTGAGCGTAGAGGGATCGAGAGAAAGAAATAGAAATACTGAGGAGAAGGGAGAAGAAAAAGGGGTGGAGAAAGAGGAAACAGGAGGCAGTGGAAGAACTGGAGAAAAGCGGAGCAAGAGAGAAATAGAATGAAGAAAAAACGAAAAAAAAAAAAAGAAAAGAGAATACGAAACGGTGGGGCGTCAACCTCGACAGGCACCGGGAAGAGCCGATGGTTACGGAAAGTGACGCTGGAGAGTAAAAGGCGCGCAAGGGCCAGGAACACCTCGGGCCATCCCTAATGAGCTTCCTGGAGCACACGACGCGGACGTCGTCGTCGTCGGTTCTATCGTTCTAGGGATTCGAGAGACGCGAATCCCGGACTACGACCGAGACAACCAAGATTCGCGACACTCCTACCTATACACCTCAATACACCGACGAAGAAGAAGAATCGCTCCATCCCGCGGAAAACTTACAATCGGCTCTCTTCGACCATTGTCTCTCTTCGGGGCCGGAGATAACGCCACCTCGCGCCAGTCCCGCGAATTACTGTTTTAATAACGCACCTAGTATATATACGAATGACAATTCCATTTTTAAAAGGAGCTGCGAAAATGACAAAAAAAAAAAAGAAAAATAATAGACGAGCTTGAAAAAGAAAACGAGGGAAATAGAGAGAGAGAGAGAGAAAGGACGAAATAGCAATGTGTCTTGCCACGTTAAAGTTGCTAGCATGAAAAATGCAACAAAGCAGGAAATGCTATATTTTCAATTCGCATTTATTTCTATGCACGTATATTACAGAAATACAGTAATTACAGGATGTATAATCGGCAGGATAATTATCCGTTCGATCGAGAACCATCGAGAATAATTATTATAATAATCATAATAATAATGGTAATTATAATCGTAACGAAAAAAAAAATAATAATAAATTCATGAGAGCTATAATTATGATATTCCCCTGTGTGATTTATCTGGGGCAGGTTCCTTTCTTTGTTCCGTCCTTTTTTTTCTATTCTGACTTATTTGTTCGAACGAGTACGCGCGTGAAAGAAGAGGGGGTTTCATTGTATTGAAGCGCATCGATCGGACTCGTTGCGACACGGTGTATAGATGGAAAACATTATAATTGCATCAAGGTTTTGATTTTGAATTTTTCATCAACATCAACGGAGTACAACAAAAAAAAAAAAAAAAAAAAAAAAAAAAATTGCGATCACGAGATTAGGATTTTTTGCAGAATTAATAGTGTTGACGAGATGGAATTATTTCTGATTTAACAAAACGTTGTTTATAGAAATAAAAATTTGGAAGATTTTCTGTGTGATGGTAACATATAAATGGGACGTAAAAAAACATAAAAAACTTCCTATATAGACTTTTGCGCGAAGTCTGGCTAAACGGTAACCACTCCAAGTAGAAACTATCGAGAACTCGATTTTTCGTTTACTAATTCATAAAAAAAAAAAATAAATAAATAAATAACCGAATAAGATTCATCATCCAGTAAACCGTATGAATGAAACACCTTAATTACACTCCTACCAGTAAACACTATTAATCCAAAGTTCGAAAAAGCTCCAGAACTAAAAAAAAAAAAAAACAAATACGATATATATATATTTTTTTTTTTTTTTTCGTTTTTCATCGCAGCAAAAAAAAATTGAAAAGGGTGGAACAAACCCGCGGTTTGCAATAAAAGACAGCAGTTGTTTGTCCGCGTGTGTGTCCAAATATATTTTATCGATTAATTGGTTCGCTCAAATTGAATCGAGACTCGCATTCTTTCTATCCGTTGCTTTGATTGCTCCGGTAGTACCGAGACCACGAACTCGAGGGCGGGGATCATTGAAATTTTTATCGCACTACTTCTACCACCCTCCCTCCCTTCTCTCTCTCTCTCAGTCGAAAAAATATTATGAAGGCTTCGTAAGCAATAATATTAAATATTTAATTATAATAGAACCAATTTATATAATAATATAAATAAATTAAATAATTTTTATTAATTAAATAAATATTAATATTATTACAAATTATAATATTAATAATTAATAGTATATTAATAATTTAAAAAAAAAATGTTCACAAGTAATTTTATTTAAAAAAAAATCATATATAAATAAAAGAAAAAAAATTGTTTGGTTTTTGAATTGGATTGTTGTCGACAACAAAAATATTTATTGCCGGAATAAATATTCTGTTATATATAATAATAACAATAATAATAATAATAATAATAATAATAATAATAATAATTTATTATATTAAATTTATTATATTAAATTTTTCTTTTAAATATAATAAATTTTTCTATAGTTAGAAAACTATAGAAAAATCGAATAAAAAAAAGCTGACCTCCGTTGTTGTTGTTTTTTTTTTATCAAAATTCTTGCTCGGTCAACTAAAACTCTCGAATCACACCTTACTGTTTATTTAATCTATCTTTAAACGATAAAGATGAAATCTCATCGTTTGGTCTCGAGGGTCCATGGAGGAAAATAAAGGACCACGTGTTCTATCTCTATTTATTAAAGAGCCGTATAATCACAGCGTAGCGCAAACAAAAAGCTCATGGTACTTTAAGGGTTGGCCGGTGCAGGCTGCGCTCATATTTCAAGCCGAAAGATTTTTCGGTAAGTCAGCGGTTTTACGCTCGCGTCTATATCGGCATGGTCGGGCCCTTTCCTACACGAGCTCGTCTCGTCTCGTTTGATATCAGCACGAGCCGAGCACTCGCCCACCGGCGCCCTCTTTCCGCTCGTAGATGGTCTCAGCGCTTTTTCCAGCCAATTTTCACGATAATTCCTGCTATACTGGACTGTCACGAGAACGGTGACCACAGGACCGAGAAGAAAAGATTTTTCGAAAAATCGTTTCTTTTATTTTTTTTAGTTTTTAGTTTTTTTGCTTTTTTTTTTTTTAGATTTTCGATTTTCAATTTTTTAAATATATTTTAGATTTTCAAGTATTTTTCGAGATTTTCGAAAAATGCAACAATCGTTAGGAAACAAGAAATTTTTGGGCTTTTTATAAATTCCTGTTTTTCGTAAAAAAGTTGTTTTGATTAATATTTTTAATTCACTATTAAATTCCTGGTACCTGTCACTTCGAACTTAAAAATTGCAAGCGTATATGAATCCGCTGACAATTGAAAAATCAGTTTTGATAAAATTGTATATCAATTTTTGATAAACGTATTCGAAAAGAAAAAGTTATAAAATAATATGAATTTAAACAAAACTACCGTAGGAGAATAAATAAATAAATAATTTTGAAGAATTTTTCATGTTTTTAACCATTTCACCCATTTTTAGTAACTTTGCCTGTTTGAAACAGAATCACCAACAGCCTGAGTGATTTTGCATTAAAAAACGGAAAGAATAAGCTCGAGTTGAACTCTTGTCGTGAAATTTTAACGGAGATATAAATTTTTCAAAATTTAGGTATTTTATCGTCACCGCAGGTTACCATAATAGTTGAAAAAAATAAGGTTACCATCCTAGGATAACCAGACTCAACAATCGAGACTCGTAGTTATTTTTACGGATAGAAATCACGCGTCATCCGTTTTCAATTAATCCGGAATTTGAGAGTGCGTTTTTTCCACGAATTAGTATCGACCCAGTGCCACCGCGATGGTTTAATATTAAAATAACTGAACGATAAATATGCACATAGAGTGCACTGAAGTAAAAATTTTACATGAAATTTTCATGGTTTTTCATGTACTTCTGGTAACGTATCCCAACCCGCGTATCGCTATTTCAGCCTAGTATGTTTTTTTGGAAGCTTTATCAAATTTGGTACGAGCAAAACCTGGTTACACACGACGGAGTTTCATGAATCCATAATGATTTTTATTATCGTCGCGACAGCCCCGCGGCAGCGAAAATTTATATTCGACAAAGAGTGACACTTTAAAAACGTTTAAAACCACTCAAAAATTATATTCATAAAGAATACAAAAATTGTATTTAACAAAAATACAAAAATTGTATTCATAAAAATACAAAAATTGTATTCATAAAAATACAAAAATTGTATTCATAAAAATACATTTAAAAAATACACATTGTATTTTACAATTGTATGAATACAAATTATACGAATACAATTATTGTATTTTAAAAAAATACAAAAATTGTATTTAACAAAAATACAAAAATTGTATTCATAAAAATACATTTAAAAAATACACATTGTATTTTACAATTGTATTAATACAAATTATACGAATACAATTATTTTATTTTAAAAAAATACAAAAATTGTATTTTTAAAAAAATACATAAAAAAAATACACATTGTATTTTACAATTGTATGAATACAAATTGTACGAATACAATTATTGTATTTAAAAAAAATACAAAAATTGTATTTTTTTTAAATTAAGTTTCGCTGGTAAAAAAAATTTTAAAAATGAATAAAACAAAACGGAAGAAAATGGACTTTTTGATACATTTTTGGATACATCTACGATACCAATGACACGAGTTTTTAATTTTCCACTTTTTGTTTACGCGTGAATAAAAAATAACGAATCGACTGAAAAATTAAGTTCCACTTAATTTAAAAAAAAAAAAATCCCAAATGTTTTCCTACGATTTCCGGAATTGTAATAAAAAAATTAAAAAAATAAATAAAACAAAACGAAATAAAATGGATTTTTTGATTCTCTTTGTTCGTTTTCGTAATAATGTTTATCGAAGTTGTTGGAAGACGATTCGAACGAAGCATTCGTAATCGATGCCGCTTTCGTCACTGGAACGCGTATATCTTGGAGGGCTTTCCGACTCGCCCTCGGGCGAGAGTTCCTGGCTCTCGCTCGGGAAGGTTTCGAAGGACGAGACCTGGAAGAGTCGAAAGTTTCGGTAAAACGAATTCCACTATAGGGAGTACTGCATCGATGAGACCCGACAATAAGGAACGGAAGTGAGAGAGAACTCGGCGAACCTAATTAAACTTATTCGCGTCTTTTAGCCCCTTTCCTCTTTCTCTCTTGCTTTCGTCTCAGCTGTGTACACCCCCTTAATCTCGGGAACGCCATTACGCGAAAAGGGAAAAGAAAAGAAAAAAAGAAAGCTAAGAAAAGTGGAAAAGTATATATAACGCTAATAGGAACAATGAGAAGGCAAGAAGAAGAGAAAGGGCCGAAGGAAAAAGAGAGAGAGAAACAAAAGAGAGCGAAAATCCTGATCTGTACACAAGCAACTTGATCGATCTGTACACGGAACGATCTCGGATTGACGCAGCTTCTCGTAATGATGTGATTCGAGAAAATACTCCGGAAATTGATTTTCTTCTTCTTTTCTTCAATTTCTCTTCAGCTATATCGAGTTATTAACGAACTGTGCGATTCGGTTGAGAATTTAGTAGTACCTACCTCGCTAGGTCGAAACTCATAAAATCCTCGTTAAATATCAAGCTCCTTAGCGATTCTTTTGGATGAAGCTAAAAATTATCAAAGTATGTCGAAAACTTGTTTGGGTTTGTTTGGGTTTAGCGATCCTTTTTTAGATGAAGCTAAAAATTATCAAAGTATG
>JAPYZI010007084.1:0-10225 GCA_030523105.1 Ophioninae sp. A BG-2022a
AAAAAAAAAAAAAAAAAAAAAAAAAAAAACAAAAAACAAAACCACCAAAAAAACAAAAACAAGAAAAAACCGCAAAAGAAAAAAAAAAAAAAAAAAAAACACTCGATCAGGTGCGTACCAAAGATACATTTTCGTGACGTCGTCATTTGGAAATCAAAACTCAAAGTCAGTAACAAAACGGACGATAATCGAGCTCCAATACCACGTGTACGATCCCAAACCCAAAACGATCCAAAAACTTACCAAACTCCATCAACTACTAAAAGTTAAAACCGTAAAAAAGCCAAACGAAAAACACGAACAAGTGCGTACAAAAACATTTTTTATCGTGACGTCAGTGACGTTACTTGGAAATGAAAATTCAACGTCGAATTGATTATCAACGTTTATCAAGCTCCAAAACCACGTGTCCGATACCTAGTGAATTTCGAACTCTCGAAATCCTACTTTCCATCATATTTTCTTTTTTTTTTTTTGTTTCCTCCAGTTCAGCATCATGATTGTGAAATCTCGTTTGGATTGCTCGATCTACGACTCGCAATTCTTTCCCTCGCGGAAAAATCCGATAAATCCGTGACGTTGGTAACGTTTCCTATTTTGTTTTTTTTTTTTCTCCTTTTTTTTTCTTCTTTTTCTTTTACTGAACGCGAAACACGCGATAACAACGATACGACGTTACTGAACAACCGACAGTCCGGTTTCTCGTCACACTTGGACTTACGTTTACATCGAAGTCGATCAGCGCACAAAATATCCAAATGGAACCCAAGTGAGAGAAGTGCTCCTCCCCCTTCCCCCTCTTTCTTGCCTCGTCACTGCCCTTCTCACCATATGGTCGTGAGAGAACGCGAGATAGCGAATACATTCTGGATTTCCCAGTGTACGCGATGCCTTGCACCTGTTGCACACTCTAGTTGTAGGCGTTGTCACCAATACTGAAAAAAGAAAAACAAAAAAAAAACAACTCAATCACGGTCTAATTAATGAACGGAACGTTTGAAGCCCCCGTAATGACGGAATGTTGATCATTGGTAGATTCCACGAATCGAAGATCGAATTATTTTTTTTTTTTGTTATCGAAGTAATAATAAATACTTTTTTTTTTACCAAATAGTTGGGTTTGTACGTTTTATTCAATTTCGAGTGACGTAACGATTTTGGAGGAAAATATAAAATTGATTTAATAAATAATTCGTGAAATTATAAAACATCCGAGTCTGTCGAAATATCGTAATTTAATGAGGACTATTTCGAAAAATTTATTTTGGAGACCTAAGATTTATGATTGAACAATCGAAAATGGAAATTATGAAAGATTCAACGAGGATAATCAAACTTTTTTTCGACAAATTTATTTTCGATAAATTAGATGAAAGATTGAACAATCTGTTTTTTCTTTTTCTTTGTATATTTATTAATAACGTTACGTGGCAAATCTTATTTTTAAATCTTCATGATTTGATGACCTTGAAAGAGTACTTTATTTTGGACAGGTTAATCGAAAATTAAAAAAAAAAGTTGTTTTCTTAAAACATATAATGCTATAAAACTTGAAAAAACTTTTTGATTCCCTTGATACGATCGTTTAAAGGAAAGTTAGTTTAGTTTATTTAGTTTTATTTAAACTAAATAAATAAACTAAATTTAGTTGAAACAGTTTTATTTAAAATAAATAAATAAACTAAATTTAGTTGCAATAGTTTTATTTAAACTAAATAAATAAACTAAATAAATTAAAAATAATAAATAATTGTATTAAACTAAATCAAGCGAATTTTCATAGATATCAGATCGGTGATCGATCAAGGAAAACGATGCAGCCGAGCTCATCATCCGGTCAGCATCACGACCGTCAACCAACTCTACCCACGTACGCCGAGGCGATAAGCGCATCGTCACCAACGACGAATTTGCCTTATTCGCCAACCGTCAACGTCGGGGAATCCTATAATGTCGCCAGTGCACCTTTTTACGAGATTCCCAATCAATCGATGCCAATCCCGTATGCTACTCAAACAAATTACAATCAAACGGTATTTCCGGCTGTGGGAAATTACCCAACCACCTACGCGACCAACACTTATCCACAGTATGGGCCAACTTTTGAAGAACACGTACCAGCGCCCACTACCATTCACATAATCAGGCCTGTACCAACAGAACCGACCAGTCGCTGCTCTGGCAAGTCCTAACCTCAATTCCCAAAAATACTTTCTTTTTTCTGCTTTACCGACACAGAGTAAAGTATTAAAATCCAATTTTCAGTATTATTACCAACTGGATTTTTCAATTTTAATTGTTTTTTTTTTTATTCGTCAATTTAATTGATTAATCTTATCAACAAACGTATCGGGGAAATCGAGTGATTTAATTATTATTTATTTTTCATTTCAGGGAGAGGCACGAGAATTCTCGCCATCGTACTGAGCATAGTTATTTTGACAGCAATTCTCCGGGTCACTATGAGTCCGTACTTTTGAAGTCCCTTCTTATCACTCGATTTGAAACTCCTTCGGAACGACGGAAGTACTGTTATTCGATTATCGGAGAACGTCAGTGAAAACTAAATCAGGGTCGTATCGGGTCCCGGCAATTTTCAATTGATCGTGACGTCGATGCATTAACAAATATTTTTCACGTAAATGTATATACAAAAACATTTATTTTATATTATAATTCACAATCGCAAACGGTATTACTTTAGATATTCCTTTATAGTTTGTTTAAGCAGTTAACAAAGAATTACGAACCTGAGACGTAATTTTTTTTAAAACGATAAGTTTGAAAAAAATCTACGATCCTCGAACGTAAGTTTTTTTTTTTTCAAGACAAGCTGAAAAAAATTATGAAGATGTTTCTTTATATTTTGTTTAAGCATTAAAAAAAATATACAATTCTCAAACGTCGTTCTTTTTTTTTTTTATAAAAGGTTTTGAAAATTTACAATTCTGAAACGTAAGTTTTTTTTAAAAAAAAGATTTTCCAAAAATTACGATTCAAAAAAGTTAGTTTTTTAAACGAAAACCTCGAAGACAATACCAATCTCAAACGCAATTCTTTTTAAAAAAAAAAGCTTCCAAAAATTACGATTCTCAAACGTTAAATTTTTTAGAATAGTTTACAAAAAAAAATACGATCCACAAACGTTAATTTTTTCGAACATTTATTTTTAAGCTTTTCCTAAGACGTGGAACTCAGAATTTGATTATTCGTGTATAAAATAGAAACATCGTCGAGACCCCAGGGGAGGACATTTTTTTCGTCATACTTCTCGTAAATTTAAGAGGGTGAGGGCGAACACGTGTACAGGGGATAAAAAAAAGTGGAGAGCTCGGCGATGTTTCCCAATGTACAGGAACGTCCCCCGAGTCGTCATATCACTTGCCATTTCCGGGATAGTCGTGTACGAGTTAGGTTCACTCGTAACGTTTAACGTATATCAGCGAAGAGTTCTCGGGAGTTTTCAAATCGGTATCGAAACATGCCAATTTAAAAAAGAACGCGATATAAAGCCCGACGAGGTTATTTTTAATCGTACAGAACCTCTCAGAGAATTATTATCGTAGTCCGTCCCGAGTTAACACTCGTGTTTTCCTGCCGATATCTCGCAAAATCATTGTTCGCGAGTGTACGATAAACGACTCCGAAAATTTACGAAAAAGTGCTCGTGAAACACGAAAAAAAAGCTGAAAAAAAAAACTATTTTTTTTACAAGTAAAGTCGCATCAACGAATTTATTCTTTTTATTCGCAATTTGTAGGTCAATCTTTATTTTTTTCAAAAACTTTCCTCCTGAACGATTTTGTAAAATAATTGTTATTGGGAATAACAAAAATCGAGCATTTTCTGATACTCTCAATTATTTGTTTCGAAATTTGTTCATTCTTTTCTTCATCGTATCAAAAATAAACATTTCCAAAGAAAAAAAGAAAACAAATTATTTTTCTATTTAAAATAAACGTTTTTTATAAACTAACAAATATTAATGAATATTCAACTTACTCATAAAAAGTTTATTTTAAAAAATGAATAAAATTGAGTTACAATAATGTTCAGAGGAAAAATATTTACAAGAAGTATTATTTTTATTGTATAATTATTGTATAAATTATATAATTATAAAAAATTGCCAAACATATTTTATTGTATATTGTTTTATCGTATTATTATTATATTATAAAAAGAATTTGGACTTCCGGTTGGAGCATTTCGCGAAACGGACGTGTTGACTGTGCGAGCGATTAAGTGAGAGCATCGGTGCGAGTTCAAAGTGTTAAAACATTTTTAAAAAACAGTGGATAGGTAAAGTATAAGAGAGAGGAGATAGTGGAAGTGTAAGTATGATTGACGATTGTAAAAATCGAGTACCGCAAAAAGATCTTGTTTTGGGAATCGAGAATGAGGTTATGTGAAGGCTGTGAAAGTGCGAGTGAGATGGCAAGCGCGGAAACGACGCTAGCAAGACAGCGACGCCAACGTGGGGCGGCGCGACGACGAAGCTGGGACGGAGGAATATCTTACCGATCAAGAAAATGAGATAGAGGCAGGCAAAAGCGAGTCCGCTCTTACCGACGCTATCAACGAAACTCCAATAGAATATGCATATTTGACAATAACAGAAGCAGCAAGACCTAAGAAAAGAAAAAATACATTGCGTAAGATCGTTCATGATGCGTCGGGATACCGAGAAATGAAAAAAATGATATAAAGATGGATTAACGCAGTCCTCTAATTTTTCAGCTGTTTTTGTTACCGCTTCTTCAATAATTTTTTACGGGCAAACCATCGAAATAATCAATCTCATTGTTTTTCCATAATTATTATTAACATTTAAATAAGCTTTACAAATTTTTTCAAGAAAAAATTTATAATGGAATAAAAGTTACAGTGGCCAACAGGAAGACATCAAGTAAAAGAGGTGTTTGACGCTGACCAAGATTGCGGTTCTTCTGCTTATCGGAAATCAAAAAACCAAACGGCATTTTAATCTTCATATTTAAGACTAGCGATTGACGTAAAGTTAATTCTAAGTTACAAAAATTGACTATTTTATACACTTTTGAAAATTACGTTCTATTTTTTACTCATTTTTTTCCTTTCTTGAGTAAAAATTAAATTAAATATTATGTGTATTTAATAAAAATAAAAATAGGCATTAATTTTAAGTTTGGATTATGAATCGATCAAGTTTTTTTTTTACCTTTGGTTTCGATGTGATTTTCGTAAAGTGGTGACTCGCTTGTTGTAATTTTATTGATGGATAATTCAAGCGAAAAAATTGTACGAAAGAAGGATTTATAAAAGGTACTATGAAATAAATACTATACTATACTATAACAATAATGTTATAAAATCTGTATTATAACAAAAATAATAACGAAATAAATGATATTTTCGTAATCATTTTTTTTTAATAATCATAATTGAAAGAAACTTTTTCCAAAAAAGAGATTGAACACTTTTAATACAGTGTTAAATAAAAAAATAATATTTAATAATAGGAACGATACGAATAATAAATATAAATCTACTGATTTATAAAAAAAAAGTAATTTTATTAATTTGAATCGACGTTTTTTAGTTTTAAAATGTTATTATTATAGAAAATTAAATACTGATTCGGATTGTTTGAATTTTAATGATTTAAATTGATATATTATTACGTCGATTGAAACGTCATTTGAATTCGGTCGTTCTTTTTATTTTTTTAATTAATTCAAGTGCTCGTTGTTATCAACCGAAACATAGAGATTGCGAGGTTTAGCACTTTTCTAAAATTAGCTCGGCTGTTTTATCGGCAGCTTTCGAAACAACACGTCGCTGTTTCGAGTTCCGAGCGAGTCGAGTTTCGAGGTCGAGCTGAAGAAATTTGGCAGCGATGCAGCGGCCCCAGTCTCGAATGAAAAACATAACAATGATTTTACGACAGGCCGAAGCGATTGTTGATCCGATTCTCGAACGATCTAGGGATCCTTTATTTTCGTCAGTTCGATCGATTTGTCCTTGGAAAGTTAAATAAACAAAGACTTTTTGAAGATGAGTGACTGCGAAGGGAAACCCATGGCGAACGAGCCGACGAAAAATCTGGCGTCGAATTCCCAAAACGTTGTTTCGATTATAACGATGAAAAATTTGCAAACGCAATTCGTGGAAAATCATTGTGTTTCGAGGGAACCCAAAGGTATCCAAACGAGGCCAGAAAATATAGAGAATGAATTGTCCTTCGATAAAATTACAACAAGCGAGCCACCGCTTTACGAAAATCACATCGAAACCGAAGGTAAAAAAAAAATAATTGATCGATTAATAATTAATATTTTTAATAATATTTTTATTTTTATTAAATACAAATAATATTTAATTTAATTCGTATATAAATTAAAACTGACATTTGACGTTTCTATTTTCATTGAATTTATCATTCAGTTACAATTAGAATTAAAATGTAATTTAATATTGAAAAATTTAAAATTTCAGTGAAATGAATATATGATACGGAAATACGTAGCCAAATTAAGTTTGTAAATGTTTGAATTTTACTGTTCTTTTTATTTGTAATGAACAATTAAATTCTATTACATTATAATTCACTATTAAATTCCATTAAATTATAATTTAATATTATATTTTACAATTGAATTTAATATTTTACTATTCTTTTTATATGTAATGAACAATTAAATTCTATTACATTATAAGAATTTAATATTTTACTGTTCTTTTTATTTGTAATGAACAATTAAATTCTATTACATTATAATTCACTATTAAAATCCATTAAATTATACTTTAATATTATATTTTACAATTGAATTTAATATTTTACTGTTCTTTTTATTTGTAATGAACAATTAAATTCTATTACATTATAATTCACTATTAAAAACCATTAAATTATAATTTAATATTAAAATTATGATTAACTATTGAATTCCATTAAATTATAATTTACTATTAAATTTTATTAAATAACAATTCATTATTAAATTCCTTAAAATGATAATTGTCATTTAATCTACAGAGCCGAATACGTTAAGAGGAGTCTCAGACGTGGGTGAGACTGAAACAATCGTGCGAGGTCTGAGTCTTGAATTGACTGAATCGAGCCATGGTGACGAGATCCAAAACGTCGAAAATCCATACGCAATTAGTCGAATCTACGATCCTTCATCTGTAACGAGAACGAGGAAAAATTCACTTTCAGTATCCGTTTCCTCCAACAACGACGACAATGATCCGCGTAAATGAGAATACTAAACCCAAACAAAACAAAACCTCAATTATTCTATATTTATTCATGAGTAATTTAATCCACGTGATTTAATCGATCATTTTCTTTGGCAGGTAAAAAACGCTTGAAATGTCTTCAGTACGCAGGTCTGTTCGTGTGCGCAACAATTCTGACGATTTTCGTCGTTTATTACGGAGCGGAAGAGCACGAAGGTGTCCGACTGTTCGGAGGCTCGTCTTCGCGCGAAAACGCTTTGGCCAATACTTTTAACATTTTGGATGCCACAGTTACGGAAATACTGATAAAAAACCCAAACCCTGATCCCGAAGAAACCAACATTAAAGAAATACAAAAAAAATCAACGTAACATCGCCAAATTTTCAAAATCACTTTTCTCATCGACCCTTAAGTTTTCGATGAAAAATCGAACGTCAATCTCTTCAGAAATAATAGATGCAGGGCTACATTCTCCATTTTTACGATAATAAATATTTCGTCAGTGAAAAAATTTCGTCGTTCGAAAATTTCGACTGTTGTCTCGATAATCGAAATTCGTTCGCACGATAAACCAAAACAATAAACAAATGGCACTTTATTTTCGACCAGACGACGTAGTAATTTCTGTCATTTAGCACAAACGTCATTTTACAAATTATTGTTTACACTTTTTACTGTAATTTATCAGATAATTATATAATATATAATTTAATAATATGCAGTATTAAAAATTATTTGTAATATTATATATTATTATTACTATTATTGTTTTCACCACGACTTTCATTGTTTGTTGCTATCCGAAGCCATTTATTATCAAATAAATATTGCAAAATCATGGAAAACAATTTTGTATACTGTTGTAACTTAAATTGGGCGAACGACAATTTAAATGAATGCAAAGCAATGCGTAAATTTGGTTTGTTTGCTTGTTGGTTTTAATTTTCGTTTTTCTGATAAATTAAATACAATAAAAATCATATAATTGTATAATATATAATTGAATAATACGTGGTATTAAAAATTATATACATTATACATTATATATTATTATTATTAATATTATTACTGCAACCACGATTTGTATTTTTTATAGTCAATATTTATTATCAAGTTAATATTAAAAAATTATGAAAAAAACAATGATCGTTCAATCGAATGCAAAGTAATTCGTAAATTTTGTACATTCGCTTATTGGTTTTAGTTTTCCTTTTTCTGAAAAATGAAATACAAAAAAAAAAATCGTATAATTGTATAATAAACAATTGAATAATACGTACTATACAAAATTATATACAATATTATACATTAAATATTACTATCAATATTATTATCGTAACCACAATATTATTTTCTATTACAAACATTCACCATCAAAATAATATTTAAAAATTACGAGAAAAAAAACAATTTCGAATATCGTTTTACCAAAAAAATCCCGCAAATGATTTAAAACGAATGAAAAGTAATATTCGTAAATTTGTTTGGTTCGTTAGTACGTACGTTTTATTTTTCGTTTCCCGTGAATCGTAAAGTTCGTCAGTGATAATACGGGCGCCATATCGCGTTGGTTTAATTGAACGAAACGTTGGATAAAATTAATTATCCTCGGTGGCGGATTCGCGTCGTTTCGTACCGCCGAATACTCCGAAGTACATCGAAAATTGCTTACTCCAAATTGGTTCGGGTTTGTACGTGTAAGGTCGAGCGTTGTCTCCACACAGAGAGACGTTCGCAACAGCATAGAGCCTTATCTGTTGCAATAATAATCTCGATGTTCCTACAGCGTGGGTGAGACGGTCTGGTGGGTTGAAGGGGGGGGGGGGGGGGGGGGGGGTTTTTATTTGTGGCGCATGTACAGATCCAACGAAATATACACGGTCGTGTATATGGGCCAACACCGTAGATAACGAAGAAGGGAATAGATATAGAACGAGAGACAATAATTCAGATCGTAAACGGGACAAAATGAGCGGGCTATGCTGGTTGAAACAGCGGTTCCATTATCTACGAGTACCAACACCGACAACGGAACTCCTACCACCAATTAAACGGGACGATTATACACCTTGAGTAATGGAACGAGCGCAATTGGAGGCCAGGGGGGGTGGGCCCCCCCCCTGGCCTCCACTCGCGACTTCAAATTGAGACTTTTGCCCGGAAAATTGAAGCGTGGAGGATGTCGAAATGATGGAGAAAAGTAGACGGATGGTAGAGAGTTTAAACGCCATCAAACTTGCCTACGTAGATTTGGGGTACAATTGAATAAATTGGTAAAATTGTTCCTGGGAAAAATCAGCTTTGGGGTATGGACCAAAGGTTGATTTATGTTGTTTTTTTTTTTTTGGAATTTAAATTTAATTGAGGTTATATGAAAAATTGAACATTTCATGGTGGAATGTCCAAGTTGGTGGATATTGTCGAATCCAGGTGGAAAATCTGCGATTCTATTTGCCAAAAATCTCTCTCATGATCCGAAATTTTTCCCCTCGAATTTCGTTCTCAAGCTCGTTTAATTTCGATTTTTCTTTTCGTCGTTTTTCGACTCTAACGTAAAATCCGTCGAGGCGGAAGGGATAAGGGTTGGAAGGATCGAGAGCATCGCGAGCTCGGCGGTTTAATTAATTTCCTTTTTGTGGTTGCAAGTGCAAATACCGTCCGGCAGGAAACCGAGGGAACCCGCAACTTCCGACTGAAACTCACGCCAAGACGTACTTGTACGTGTGTGCGGTTACATCGAAGACGTTCGACTTAAAAAAAAACACTAGTACGATTTCTCGTATTAGGACTTTGAACTTTAAAAAAAATTACGAGTACACGAATGGCGAATGTTTTTTCGTATCTGTGAGCTTCGGTATTTTTTTTACGATTGAAAAATTGGATTATTTTTAATTTTGTTTTTAAGGGAATGACGAACACGTTCCTAGCCACATCGAAATTTCAAAATCTAATTTCTCCCACACTATTCAACCGCTTTGAATGAAATTTATTGTGTAT
>JAPYZI010007085.1:0-12394 GCA_030523105.1 Ophioninae sp. A BG-2022a
AAAAAACGTATTTTGCCCAAATATAGAAAAAAATTTTTGATTTTTAATATTTTTTTTATAGGTCCTTTACGATGTAATTTGATCCCCTGAACACGAATCAACCATTTATTTTCCCCAAAACCCAACATTTCTATGAAAAAATCGTGAAAAACTTCCAAAAACACATTTTTTGCTACGTAAGAGGGTCGAATGAAATTGGTGTTTAAAATTTTACTGAAAATATGCATGAAGATCTACAAAAAAATATAATTAAACGTAGTCACACTGAGAACGTTCTTTTTAGGAGTCGGTTTAAAATAAACGACACAAAAGCAGCGGGGTGATTATAAACGCGGAAAAGAAACAAGGAAAGTACCAGGGGTGGGAATAAACGAGCAGACCACATTGGATCATCAACATGACCAAATTCCGGAGAAAGTGCGGTGTGACAAAAAAAATGAACGAAGTGGAGAACGTGAATCGGGAAACCGTTGCGTCGGAGGGAAAATGGGAAAATGAGCAATGGGCAATCTCCGTGAATTAGGGGAGGATATAATGGGGATGTGGAGGAAGAGGGATGTGCCAGTGACGCCGAAGCTTATCCGGAAAAAAAGAGGAATGCGTTAAGGCGCAGTGACGCATCCTGAAAAATTGACAATTACGATAGGTTTTTCAACTTTTCTCCGCCATTTTTTCACCGAATCGAACGATTCAAGTTCCAAAATGTGCATCTTGATAGTGGCTAGGGCAAGATACTTTTCGATTTGCGACTGAGTCAACCGGAACTTACATATTTCACTTTTTTACAAAGCAACATTCCCAGAGTTACTGCCGATTTATCGAAAACCGCGATACTTTTTTCAACTTTTCTCCGCCATTTTTTCACCGAATCGAACGATTCAAGTTCCAAAATGTGCATCTCTATAGCGGTGAGGGCAAGATACTCTTCGATTTGCGACTGAATCAACCGGAAAAGATATATTTCACTTTTTTACAAAGCAACATTCCCAGCGTAACTGCCGATTTATCGAAAACCGCGATAGTTTTTTCAACATTTCTCCGCCATTTTTTCACCGAATCGAACGATTCAAGTTCCAAAATGTGCTTCTCTCCAGTGTCCAGGGTATGGCACTCTTCGATTCGCGACCAGCTCAAACCGGAAGCCCAATTTTTAACTTTTTCCGTTTACCAATGTGCAAATTCCTTCAAATTTACTTTTAAAAATCCATTTTTTTTACCCAGCTCCTTTATTCTAGATCCGAAATCAAACTTTCTACATACAGAGACTCGACTGCTGCCATTTCGATTTGCAACATTGGAAAACTCCTTTACGGGATATTCGTAACCCGGTTTCCTGCGATTTCGTTTTTCGGTCGAACGAATGAACGAGGAAGTAGAGTGAATCATGATAGGAGAAAAATGGAACGAGACGTTTTATGAAATTGCCGTTGGAGGGGAAACGGATCCTCGGAAAACGCGGGGGCAAGAAAGCGAAGCGCGAACACGAGCCAGGAAGGAGAACATTAAGTACGAGGGACGTGTCGCAAGAACACGTGGACAGATACTTAAAGAACACGAGGACCCAGAAAGGGCTAGGGAATATAGATGGGAGCCGAGATGTAGCCCGAAACGGTCGGACAAGAACGGGGTGAGAAAATTACGAAAGTGATGAAGAAGGTGCTGAGAGAACGGAAGGGAAAGAGACCACGAGGGGTCGAGGGGTGTCACCGGTAGAAATGCTGCGCGAGCATAATGACGCTAATCCATAAGAGACCGCGTAAGAAGTGGAAAACTAAGAGGAGGGGGCGAGGGCAAGTAAAACCGTCAAGCTTTGTAGCCCTGATATATCTGTAAGCACACCGATCGAACGGCTAATCGATTAGGACGATGAAGTATTCGTTAAGGGTTTGACCCTACTGTAGTTCAGTTTAAAAAATCCCTCGCCATTTTAAACAATTGAAACTCGAAGAGATGGTCATTTGTTTTTCAGTGATCAAAGTTTGTTTGGCTTTGTTTGGGTTTGTTTGGGTTTGTTTGAGTGCACATAACGGTACGGAGAAAAAACTTTTATTCCAAAATAATCGAAACCATTTTTCAACGCGCAATTACCCGATTTACTTGAAACGTGATACACTTGGACAGTGGATTCATTGTTTATACTGAATTGATGTTTCTTAATGAACTTTTTTTTTTAACTGTTATTAATAATACGATGTCGGTTTCTTATGACAAAATGTTGAAAAAGAATTTTAAACATTTGTTTGTCGATCAACATCCAATAATAAAAAGTTATTTTTGGAAATTGTAATTCGTAAGAATATTTTAGAACTTTTTAGATCCTGGGAACAGAATTTCTAGTCTAGAAACTTAGACATTTTATTTCAGAGAAAAACCTTGTCAGTTTTTTGTCCAAAAATTGAAGTGAGAAATAAGTTAAAGATTTTGGTGATTAAAAAACGATGAAGAAAGCTATAATTTTACGATATAATTTTGAAGATATAATTTTAAGCATTGTCAACAAAAGATCATAATTTTTTAGAATTCGCAAATAGAATTTTTTCAGACTTTGTTAATGTAAACAAAAATATATGACGAAATGAAAAATGATTGATCGACGAGCTTGTTAATTTCTAAAAGATTAAACTTTTCAAAAATAACTAGGATATTCAGTCCATCAAAGTGTAACAATTATTACGATCAAAGTTAAATCTCAATCGACTGAATTTCGCGAGAAAATCTTTAGTTCATTCCCTCACGGAGAATCGTTCTCCGAGCTAAAATCCGATCATCACGAGTCTGTCAGAACTGTCACTGAATTCACGATTTTCCATAAGTCCCTCATTCCGAATCGAGCAGTTCTCGGTTCTTCCCAAAGTCAGTATTGGAGCTCATTGAAGCCCGTAACTCAAACTTCCATCGAACGTATCTTTGTGCCTGAAAAAAAATCCTCCTCGTAAAAGTTTTGATGAACGTAGTTGGTGGGCGCGAGGGAAGGTTTTGGCGGGTTGAACATCGGAGGGAACGGTCAGATCCGCTTCCACGGACTTTAAGCCTCGGACGGAACAAGAGAGGAAACGTCGAGCCCGATAATAAACAGGATGGAGAGTCTGCCGAGAGCGGAAAAGCTGTAATTAAGTGTAAAAGAGGATGGATCGCGTTATTGGAGGGTTTGCTTGAGGATGGAAGCAACTCAAAAGGCCACCGAGTCGAAGAGGAAGAATGGACTCCGTCAAGGAACGAAGTAATTAAGAGTAGGAACAGAAAAAAAAACTAGATGAATTTTGGGAATTTTTATCTCGAAAACTATCCGTCCGATATCATCCAACTTTTTTTTGTCAGATAGTACAAACATCGTACCATATTCACGATTTTTTTCGTAAAGATACATCAAATGGAAGCGCTGTTATGCTGGGCCGACAAAAAAAATGTCCCTCACTGATCGGTTTACGATTCCAATGATTGCAGGCAGCCCGTTTATCCGAAATAAAAAATTCAAAAAGATACTTAAAATGTAGAAAACATACTTGAAGTACCAAAAAATTTGATACAGGAGAATTTTTTTTCACAAAATGGTGACTGATTTAAATTTACGATTATTTTTTTAACCGAATCTCCAAGCTTTCAGGTTTGATAAGAAATAAGTATAAAGAATATTCTACGAACTAAAAAATTGCCCGAAAATATTGACTCAAAATGTGGAAGAAATTCGTCGTGCCGTATTTCGAATAATTTGGGGTCGTTTTTGTAAAGATTGTTTCGAGATAATAAAAAAAAATACATAAAAAAGAAAATAACAAGTAAACACGATATTCCGAAGACTTAAAACTTTGAAACGAGCGAACAAAAGAAACGGTATAAATTTTTTGTTCTCGTACCCCTTAATTGAATGGAAGTGGCGAAGAGGTGAGCAGGGCATCGGTGTGCAGGCAAGTGGAAGATAAGACATCGAGGGCACTCAAGACGGACGTAAAGTGGAGTATAAAACTGTTCCTCGAGCAACGAGCTCGTATGAATACTAACGGTGTAAGGTTGAGATTCCTCGGACATGGGTGGGGGGAACAGGCGGAAGTAAAATATCCGAGATGGATATTGGGATTTGACGGGAACACGCCGGGATATATCGGGCCAGGTAGGAACGAAGATAAAGCGTCGGCAAGCTTGGCCAATGGGGATGGCAATGCGAGGGAAATAGAGGAAGAAAGATAAAGAGCGAAAAAAGAATGAGAACATACTGCTATGAGAGTGTCGAGGAAAAGGGGTTGATAAAGAAAGGATGAGACAACGTGGAAGATGACTCGCAAGATGGGCGTCAAGTTTGCGAGAGCCCAAGAGGGATTAAGGGGTACGAATGCAGAAATAATAATAACAGACATTTTAAGGGGTTAGCGTAGCAAAATTATGATTATTGAAGAAAAACTTGATTTCAAAAGACAATATTGAAATAATTTTGTTTATTTTATGTACAATAGAAGAGTCGTGCAGACATTTTTCGATAAAAAATTATTAATAATGTCACTGATCAGTCGAAAAATAAAAAGTGAATTAGAAAAAACTACAATTCCGAAAAATTCAAAACGATATTATTTAAAAAAAAAAGACATTGTAAAAAACTTGACACTTTTGTCGACAAAAAAAAAATAATTCAAACCAAATTCGAAACTTTTTCGAAACTTTTTCGATGTTTCGTGGAAAAAAATTGAAGAGCGTTTGATCAATTACTGAAAATCTTTACCATCATTAATAGGACTAAAAAATTCTGCAAACATGAAATTCACATTAATTTGATTCAAACAAATGTTTAAAAAATAACTATGATCAAAATTAATGTTTAAAAAATGTTATTTCAATAATTTAAAATATTCTGTCCAGTTATGCTTGCATTAATTGTTACCGTTTGGTTTTGTTCGGGTTTAGATAAGTCGAGATTCACCATTTTGAAAAAAAAAAAAAAAAAAAAGAAAATCATATGACAGGTTTCTGCCCTAATGGAACATCCTCCCATTTTCGTTAATCAATGTACACGTGTACATGGACTTTACATTATGTATCGGTGCTCCATTGTACTCGAGGCAAAGTCCTCAGAATCTTCCCCATTATCATTGTTCAGAAGAGCCGTCATGACTCTACAATTCTCGGGATAAAATATTCGCGTTTCAGCTGGCGTTTCGCAGGCTCTCAAGACTTATCGAAGTTGGCAAAATATCGGCAAGTTCGGGTGTGCCATCTGTCGAATTTCCCCGCTTAATTAAAACGCTTCTGGGATCAATGTACCACTTATCCGAAATCCCAACGCTATCAATATTCCGTTTCGAGAGGTCCCGACGATCGACTCAGCCTTTTCAACCGCTTGTAGCCCTTCAATGTGAAAGGCTAATACTTTGGCACTCGCATCTTGATCGTGGCCTCTCGAGAGTCCTCCTCGAGGGATGCACTTATCGCGGACGAGGAAAATCTCGAAACGCAATAGGAATGAACCGCTGATGTCGAAATACGTCAAACAATCGTAAATATCAATAAATCATAAAATATATATATTTTTTCAAATCGTGTATAAATGTCAGCCTGTAATTTGACGGGTTCATTTATTTGACAGTCGGTCAGAACTTGACTGCTGACAATAACGTAAACAAACCCAAACTCGGCAAAAATTATCCAAGCGAACCCAAACAAACCCAAACTCGCAACAAATAATCAAGAGAAACCCAAACTGTCCAAAAGTAACCCAAACAAACCCAAACTAGCAAAAAATAATCAAGAGAAACCCAAACTGTCCAAAAGTAACCCAACCCAAACTGTCCAAAAGTAACCCAAACAAAACCGAAACTCGCAAAAAATAATTAAGATAAACCCAAACTGTCCAAAAGTAACCCAAACAAAACCGAAACTCGCAAAAAATAATTAAGATAAACCCAAACTGTCCAAAAGTAACCCAAACAAACCCAAACTCGCAAAAAATAATTAAGATAAATCCAAACTGTCCAAAAGTAACCCAAACAAACCCAAACTCGCAAAAAATAATCAAGAGAAACCCAAACTCGCAAAAAATAACCAAAAGAGACGCAAACTCAGTAAAAATAACCCAAACAAACCCAAACTCGCAAAAATTAACCGAAACAAACCCAAACTCGTAAAAAATAATCAAACCTTAAACTTTTGTTTTAAAATTTATTTGGTTTTGGCATAAATAAGGATTTAATTGCGTTGTCACTATTTGGTGTGATGATGACGATCCAATTCCAATACATCAGCATTGGGAGTCCAATGCCGATGTATCAGTATTGGGTATCCAATTCTAATACAGCATTACCAAAAATTTCTTTGCGTTCCTCAAAAATAGGATTTCCAAATTCTTCATCGCATGAAAAAACAAAAATAGATGTTCAAATTCAGGGATATATTTTCTATCGATTTATCGAAACTCGTATACTTGCTGTATGAAAAAAAACGAGAGAATTCCTCTTCGTTGATGAAACGACCTTAAAAGCTATTTACAGCGTTATCGATGTCTCGACGACAGCCTGGATTGATGGCGCACTGATGATGTTCCCGTATGGATCAACACTCCTGTATCCCTTGGCACATTGCACAAGCATAAATACAAAGTCGAGCATGACGGTATGATAATTTGATTCCAGAAGCGCCGGGTGTTCCATTCCCATTTCCCCTTGTCCTAACGCCCGGAACGGGGGTATCGTAGCTCCGCTGTGGTATCCGTGTACCTAAACAGGATTGACGTGCGCTCTGAGATCGAGAGTGCGTGTTCGCGATAAGTTCAGCCCTCAATCCGGGGAGTGCAACGGTCCGTGCGAGTTTCAAGATATCACCAAGAGTTTCCCAGGAAAGTCCAAAGATCGTCTCACCGTTTTCCGGTAGCTTTATACTGAATTTATTTCCTATTCTGAGAGCTGGAGAACATTTGGATTGGCAGATTCAAGATTGCCTAGCGAATTTCCAATTTGCCAATATTGGGCTCCTTGGGTATTTTAGTTTTGGGCTAGAGATGAGATCATTTGGATGGAGACGTGTGCAATCGTGGATTATCAGTATTAGGGATCCAATTTCATTGCCAATACTGATGTTTGGATTTTGATGGCTAATAGTTATGAGGTGGCATTGGATTGCCAATACTGGTTTACTGGAATTGGATTGCCAATCCTGGTTTACTGGAATTGGATTGCCAACGCTGGTTTACTGGAATTGGATTGCCAATACTGGTTTACTGGAATTGGATTGCCAATGCTGGTTTACTGGAATTGGATCCCAACGCTGGTTTACTGGAATTGGATGGCCAATGCTGGATTACTGGAATCGGATCGCCAATGCTGGTTTACTGGAATTGGGTTTGTTTGGGTTGGTTTACTGGAATTGGGTTGCCAATGCTGGTTTACTGGAATTGGGTTGCCAATGCTGGTTTACTGGAATTGGATCGCCAACGCTGGTTTACTGGAATCGGATTGCCAATGCTGGCTTACTGGAATTGAATTGCCAATGTTGGCGTACCGGAATTGGATAGCCAACCCTGATGTATCAGCATCCGACTGTCACTGCTGGTGTACTAAAATAGAACTGTCAACGCTGATATATTAGCAATTGGACTGACATAAAATGCTGGTACCCACCCAATCGAAACTACGCCGACGGTTGATGAGTTTCGTAAACTGGAGGGCTTTCAAGATTCATCGAATCATCCCCGTATCCTGGTACGTTGCAACGACACGTTTTCTTTTTCAATACATCGTTGATCGAGCGGCCCTCTATTTGCAAACAAATTGAACGAAATCCTCGAAAATTCCGTTCAAGTACGTTCCATTTGGACGAACGCGATTTTTACGAGCTAACGAACATCCCCGTCCCATTTTTGTTCGTTTCCAAAATGATGGCTTGTACCATCCTCCTCTCCTGCCCCATTTTCCAATGGATGAGTGTCCAAAAGTTCGTTTCAAATTGCCCGCCATTGAATCCTTGATCGTTTCCTCTGCGATTGATTGTTCATCAATGAAAGCCAACTCTAATTCCACTTTTTCAAATCCTATTTGAATCAAGTGGAACGCTTGGTGACGTATCACGTTCCATCTGCCTAAGCTCCGATTGTTTGGGTTTGTTTGGGTTCCTTCGATTTTCATCCATCGCTTATTTTCAATTAGGGCAATCCTCCGTATTTTTCCATTCTCGAAAGCTCACCGAATACCTGGAATCGTCGGCGCAATCCGACGTTGTACCCAACTTGACGGGATCGATTTAACAACCGGCCGCGGGGAAATTAAATAGTCGTCGAGAGCCCGGAGCGGGAATGAAAAATGTTGCCGAAATGTGCAAATAGCTGCCTCGCTTTAATGGCAATCCAGTTTCGAACTGTATACATTGATGAATTCCTACTTCGACTCTTCGTCCACCGGAAGTTCCATCGTTCAACGCGTGTTGAAGAAACTACACGTTGCCGTGTTCAAACTACACGCTTCACCGTTTCATAAGATACGTGTTATTTTAAAACGTCAGGTTATTACAAATCGTATGCTACGTGTGATTAACAACAGGGCGACAGTTTTTTTAAGTTTTCTCGGCCATTTTGCTGCAAGCCCGACCTGTTGGGGTGTCAAAATGTGTATTTCTTCAGAGACTGGGTCAATGTACTCTTCGATTTGCGATCCGGCTCAAAGAAAAGCTCATTTCCGGTCTTAGTTTCCCGTCGAAAATTTATTTCTCAGTAACAACATTCTTTTCTATTTTTCTTGGCCATTTTTCGTCACAAGGTGATGATTAGGATGTCAAAATATCTATTTCTTAAGATACTAGGTCACAGTGCTCTTCGATTTGCGATCAGGCTCAAAGAAAAGCTCATTTCCGGTCTTAGTTTCCCGTCAAAAATTTCTTCCACAGTACCAACACTCTTTTGCACTTTTCTCGGTGATTTTTCATCAGAAATCGATGATTGAAGTATCAAAATACGTGTTTAATCATCACCGAGGTCAAAGTACTCTTCGATTCTCGATCAAGTTCAGTTGGAATCTAATATCCCAATAATGATCGTTCCCTCTTGCGCCATGAAAAAGAATTTCCTATCCTTCCTATTCCCAAGTATTTCCACGCCTAAAAAAATCCCTAAAAAATAAAAAGTCTCCACGTTTCGTCACACCTTTTCTATCTCCGTGAATCCGAAAAACTCGTCGCGTTTCTAACCCCCGTAAAAAAAAAAAACCAAACAAAGCTTCGAACCGGAAGTAGCCCCGGAAATCCTAGTAAAAGAAAGAGCGTCGGACAATCGGTAACCGGAAGTGAACTTTCGAGCGTGAGTTAGGCGTCGGTAGGAAACAGCGTCACCGTCGATCAATGAGGAAGTGTGCGCGCCTGTGCGCGACGAGGACCCCTCAACGCAACACCCTCAAGGACTGATAAGGACCGCAAGCTCGAAAGCGGCGGGCCCGGGGGTACGAGGGGACACCCGAAAGAGAGAAAGTGCTTTCGGCCTCGCGCGCTACCGTTTGGACCTCCCTTGGTCCTCCAGGGGGTCTCTACCATCGCACGCGAGTGCTAACGAATTCTTGCCTCTAACAATATGTCCTGTAACGAGCCCAGTATAGAAACGTTTCGGCCCGCGTGCGCCAAAATCTCTCTCTCTACCCCCCCCCCCCCCTCTTCACCTTTCACCCCCTCTCGCTCCCTCTTTCAAAACCACCACAATTCCAGTATGTATGCCGTACCTGTTTCGCGCACCCCAAGCATAGCGAATCTCCCGAACAAGGAGGAATCGTTATTGCGGCCGTTTCTCCTCACACATGCGCGAGTCTGTTTCCGTTTCAACGTATTCCCGTTAACGGGCGCACATACGGGGTGACTCGGTACGATTGAAACGCTAAAAGAATTTATATCGGCTGGAGAAACTGATATTGAACGCCAAAGAGCAAAAACCGTCGAGCTAAGTCACGATTTGCGGTTTTGAGGGTTAGGATTTTTCTCAAGGTCACCAGGCTTCAAGGTCACCGGTTTGATGCTAAAATGAAAAGGTCTTTTTCCGTGGAAGGGATCTAGTAGAGTTACCGGAAGTACATGAAATCTGGTGTGTCCTTGAGATGACCTTGGGAAAGTTTGGAACGAGAATTAAGTTGCTGAGCTCGTAATTTGAGACGGCCGGGTGTAGTTTGGTTTATTGGGATTCATCCGCTGGTTTTGTATGACCTTGGAGTGGTGAAGTAATTTCGTTGACCTTGGGTATTAGCTTGGTATCTTTGGGAGCTTGGATATTAGATATTCAAAGTGTTTTTTGGTTGGGGGAATAAAAGGAAAAAACTGGTGGGTCAGATTTTTTTGGGTTTGTAACCTTGGTATGACCTTTGGACACCCTTGAATTCATTTTCTGCCTTTGTGGGAAAACAATAGGGAAAAGATTGTTATTTTAGGCCTGTTTGGGTTTGTCAATGACCTTCAGAAAAAAAAAAAATGATTTCAGGTTTGTTAATTACCTCCGTACAAAAATGAATTGGGTTTGTTTGGGTTTAGTTATGATCTTGGTATAAAACTCTTCTGGGACTGTTTGGGTTTGTTAATATCTTCCATACAAAATTATTTTTGGTTTGTTTGGGTTCGTTAACGACCTTGAAAAAAAAACCATTTCAGATCCATTAATGATCGGAGTTCAAAATTGTATCGTGTTTGTTTGGGTTTACCAATGACCTTCACAAAAAAAATTATTTCAGATTTGTTAATTACCTCCGTACAAAATTGAACAGGGTTTGTTTGGTTTTATTCATGCTCTTTGTATAAAAATCTTCTGGGACTGTTTGGGTTTGTTAATATCTTCCATACAAAATTATTTTTGGTTTGTTTGGGTTTGTTAACGACCTTGAAAAAAAACCATTTCAGATTCATTAATGACCTGAGTTCAAAATTGAATCGTGTTTGTTTAGGCTCGTCAATGACCCAATTAAAAAATAGCAAAATACTGGATCAACATTTACAAGTATTTTCGGGACCGTAATTTTCACTCGGTCACCCGTTACATGGATAAACACGTATGTGCGTATAGGTCGAATAATATATCTGCTGGAATAAAATTTTTATAGCACCTATCCGACGAATTCGCATGGGAGCAAAACACGAAACAATTACCGGGCGAAGTGTGAAAGGGCTCGATCGACGCCCCCCTCTTCAGCGGACGTTTATTTTCCGCGCTTGATTGCCAATTGATACGGTGTATTTGAGTCGCGATAGAATAACGACGGAGGATCGGACATTCCGATGAACGAAAGTTATCGTCTCGAAGGATGATCGGGGGAAGGGTTGGAGGGGGGGGGGTCTCGGTGGAGATTGAGGGCGAATGGAAAGAGAGAAAGGGGGGGGGGGGGGGCCACCTGAGACGGTCTGATAGATTCGTTGGTATCTTTGGATTGGCTCGATGCCAATTAATTGGGATGGATGAGATATATCAATCTGGGAATCTTCTTCGATCGTTCTTTTGGGACGTTACCGCAGAGTTTCCGGTTTATTGGAGACGGCAAAAGCAATTTTCTTATTTTCACATCACTTGGGTGTTAATGATCCAAATAAGATATTTCATAAATCAAAAACTGAGGGAAATAATCTTGGGAAAGTACGGCAATAAGATTCACTTCCGGTTGAATGGAAATTTATAAGTAAGATTTTATTTGGTTAGTTTGGTATTTATTTGGATCAGGTTTTGTTTTTAATAATTATTATGGATATTTAGGTATTAATTGTGGGTAAGATATATCATATATTTTTTAAGGATTTTATCGGAATTTTTGCTTACTCGTGGTTTTTTTTTTTTTTTTGTAAAAAATAATATTAATAGTGATTGTTCATTATTTATCTTTATATGGATAATTGTTATAAATTATTGAAATATAATCATTCAAAAATATTATAATGTAATTTAACTATGATATTTAAATATTTTTAAACAATTATATTTAAATATTTTTTACCAATTATATGTTAATTGTTTTAAAATATTTTAATATTATATTATTGTATTATTATATTCTATAAATTTATTTTAATTTTTTTATTGACTAATAGTTGTTAAATTATATTTCAATTAAATTTAATAATTTTCAAATTGTTACATATCAAACACGCCAAGATTTTTTTTTTCAGTGAAAGACCTGTATCTCGTGAAAATTCGTTAAAAAAAAATCGGGCCTTGGAAATGAATTTTCCAGGGGAAACTGGGAGCGGTGATTATTGGGAAATGAGCTTTCCGGTGAGCTTGATAGCGAATCGAAGAGCGTCTTGACCTCGTCGTTGAAGAAACACGCATTTTGACATCTAACCCGTGACATTTCGCGAAGAAATAGCCATGAAAAATTGAAATAACTGTCGTCCTGCGATCTGAATTGGAAAATGAGCTTTCCGGTGACCTTGATCAAAAATCGAATAGCACCCGGACCTAGTAGCTGAA
>JAPYZI010007088.1:0-10573 GCA_030523105.1 Ophioninae sp. A BG-2022a
AAAAAAAAAAAAAAAAAAAAAAAAAAAAAAAAAAAAAAAAAAAAAAATAATTGAAGAGAAAAAGAGGCACGCGCGAACGTTATTTTTCCTCGTCCACGGGACACGAGTATCGTCGCGTAATCTCAAAAGCGCGTATAATCCAACGATCCAACGGGCCTTTCTAAATTAGCCTCGAGACGAAGAAATAATCTCGCGAGTTCCTCGTATCCGCGAACCCCCGAGAATACGAAACTCCTATCCCCGCAACTAACCGATCCTCTCGTTGATGCGATACCAAAGAGAAAATAAAAAAAAAAATTTTTTTTAATAAACAAAATAAAATAAAAAAAAAAACGCTAAAAAAAAATTGAAAAAAAATATAAACATAGACGAGAAACATGCGTCTATTTTTGTGAATTTTATTTACTTCCGTTTCCACGTCTATCTGATGATACCTCAATTGCCACTTGCGAAAGAACGATGAAAAAGAAAAAATTATTAAAAAAAAAAAACCAAAATAAAAAATAACATCGAGAGGCTGAGCAGAGTGTTGAGGGAAAAGGAGGATTCACTTGAGAAGCATAAACGAGTAACTAATACATTGGCAAACGAATAAAAAAAAAAAACAGTAAAAAAATAAATAAAAATAAATAAATAAAACGGAAAGAATAAAATCGAAGCGAATAAAAATCGGTTCGTCCCGATTCAGGGGAAAGTACAAGAAACTCGCGGTGAGAGCTGCATTCGACAAATGTACAACGCACATACATACACATAAATCGTATTTCGAGAAATCGAAGATACCCGATGAATTCGAAGAAACAATTGTTCCCGACGTTTAACGAGAAAAGGGTGAAAGAAAAACAAACAAAAAGAAAGAAAAAAATTAACAAAAAAAAAAAAAAAAAAAATAAAAAAAAAAACAAAAAAAAAAAGAAAAAAATAAATGGAAAATAAAAAAAAAAAAAAAAAAAAAAAAAAAAAAAAAAAAAATTTTAAAAAAAAAAATGAAAAAAATTAAAGGACAAAAATTAATGAGTTTACTCACACAAGCATAACGTACAGACATTTCATTTTTTTTCGTTACCTCGTGTCCTCGTTTATTGATGTTTTTTAAAAATATTGTTGTCTTTTTATATTCATTTCATTTTCTGCGAAATCGTAAATTTTAATTACAGAGAATTACTAGAAACGTGACGTAGCGAGGCGATTTTATCGTGAAATTCGTCATTTCGTGATTAAGACGAAACTGGCCTTGTGTAATTACGTTTGCCCTCACTCTCTCACGCGTATACGTTTCGCATTAATAATGCTCGTTCGCGTGTATGAAAATAAATAATAACTATTCTTTATTTCGATATTTCTATATTTCTTTGTTATTTATTATTTATTTATCGTATTTTATTTTAATTATTCGTTGTGTATTTATTATTACATTTATGTGTATTTCTAGGTATTTTTTTAATACCTATAAATATATATATATATATATGTATATACAGGTATGAATATAATAAATAAATAAATAAATAATAATTATTATTTAATTATAATAATAAAATAATTATTATACTAATTATTGATACTTCATACTAGAACAGCTAATAAAACGTAATTGTTGATACAACTTTGATGTTTAAAATGTTAATTGTCAATTGTTATACGAATAACTATGTATAAATGTTTAAATTTGCCCTTAAATCGAAAAGCGTGAGGAGAACAAGTATCGACGTGGCAGTATAGGCAACCTTGTGGCGCTTTTACTTTCACCGGTATGGACTCGTGTTGTGTTACACTCAAATGTGCAGGGTCGTCAGAGAGAGAGAGAGAGAGAGAAATTGAGGGAGTGGGGGAATGGAGAATCTTCTCGATCCGATGGCCGTGTGTCCAAGAGAGTTGCAAACGAGTTATACGTTCGGATTTTCCAACGCGAGATCAATTTCTCATACGATTAAATGCCATTCCCGATGGTTTCCGGTTTGTATCCAAGGCAAGGGGACGAAAAGAGGGGACCGATTTTCAACGACCATCGATTAACGTTTTTTTGTTTATTTTTTTTTTTAGCCACGGGTTATCGAGGAGAAGATTACACACGAAGGTCGTCGATTGTTGTATCGTTGGGAGAAAGCTCGAACGAAAATTTGGAAAAATCGAAAGCGAGAGTCGACCTTGGCCCTGAAGAGCAAAGGAAGATGAAAGGAGATCGATATTCTTTTTTTTTTTTTAATGTTTTTCATTTTTATTTTTATTTTTTTTTGTTTTCGACGTGAGAGCTACCAATTATGCCCCAATGCCGGAACGATGGAAGGGCCCTATGTAGGTCAACCATGGCGAATCGAAGTTTTCGCCATCTTTTAACGTACGGACTTTCTGGTTGGACCTTTCTCCTCGGAAAACGTGTTTCTTTCTTCTCCCTTTTTTTTTTCTCCTATTTTTACAATGTTTGTAATATTTTTTTTTTTACGTTTTTTTTTTGTTTCGTTAAGCAATTTTTTTAGTTTTTTAAAAACTGAATTTTCGAATTTTTCGTTATATCTGATTTTGTAATATTTTGTAATATTGTTTTTTTTTAAAATATTTTACTATGTTTGTTTTCGTATTATTAGTTTTGTCAGGTTTTGTGCTGTCGGTTGTTTAATTACTTTTGTATACTAATTTTATTTCCTATTTTTTAAATATTATTTTTTCTTGTTTTCAAAATATGATTTTTTTTATAAAATATAATTTCGATATTTTTCATTCCAATGAAAAAGAAGAATCGACGTTTTTTTTTTTGTTTTTTTTTTTTTTTTTTTTTTTTTTTTTTTTTTGGCTGACCCACACAGCTTCGTCCCCTTTGCTTGTCAGTGGTTACGTCACGGATGTAGTCAGACATCAAATCCACTCGTGTGCACCGGCAATTGCTCTTGGAAGAAAAAAAAAAAAGGAAAAAGATTTCCCAGTCGGAGACACGATCTCACAATGCGTGTTCGCCTTGGAACCGAATGCGTTCGGGGAGAAAAAGTGCGAGAGAGAGAGGCCGATACTGAGAGGTTGAAAGAAACGTGGCAAAAATGCCTGCCACATTCCGAGACAATTGAGCGAAAGAGCCATTGGACGCGGTTCATTTTTAGCCGTTCGACACATTTTTATGTTCCCTCGGATTGCACTTCCGGGATTTGACCTTGTCCCTGAAAGAGCAAAGATTTACTTTTTTTTTTAACATCGCAGACCGGAAACTAGGGTTTTCATTGTTGAAAATAATCTCAATTTGGTCAAAATTCACTACGTGGAACATTTTTGAAAAATTATGAAATGAAATTTTTTAAGTTTTTTTAAAAAAGGATTTTAAGGGGAGAAAATTATCCTTAAAAGGCATTTCTTAAAGTTATTTTCCATATTTTTTACTACTTTTTTCACCAGATTGCAGTCGCCAGTTTTTTTTTTTTAATTTCGACACAATCAAAAATCTTTTTTTGCGTAAAAAATGTATTTATATTTTTTCTCTTATTTCCAAAATCTCCTTTTTGTTTCAATTCTTATTTTATAAATAAATTTTTAACAATTTCACGAACTCTTTTTAAATTTATAAAAATAAAACATAAATGAAAATAATAAAACGTTCTTTATTTCCAATAATTATAAATACAAATTATGTATTTTTCCCTTTAAAATTTCTAAAAATTGTAAATATTGAAATAAAAAATTTATTTAAACATAATTGAAAAGTCTGTCGTAGGAAATGTTCAAATTCGAATGGAATCGTCATCGAAGATTGGAAAAATGGCGCTCGGCCAATTTCCTTTCTCATAATCAATTATTCATACATCGGATTATTTATTCGTCCGTGCGCACCTCCGCAATGCCCGCGGAGGGAAAATTTATTCAAACGGTAAATCTAGCGGTGTCCGATTTGCATCGATTTCAAATGAGGATGTCGCGCGCGTCGATAACCCACGTACAAATGGTCTACGAGTTATAAAATAAGCAGCAATACGATTTATCTCGGTATCATTGTCGTTTTTTTAACGCCACTGTTCGCATATGAGAGAACACCGGCCGAAACCTCCTGAAGTTCCGAGGCTTGGAAGGAATCTCGGAACGAAGAGCTTGAGGAGAACTCTCACTCATTGTTGATCGCTTGCTCTCTCTCTCTTTTTTTTTTTTTCATATTATTATTATTATTGTTACTATTATTGTTATTTGTTTGGGTTTGTTTGGGTTACCTTTTTGTCTGCTCCTCTTTATTCATATTATTTTTATTACTACTGTTTGAGTTTGGGTTTGTTTGGGTTTGTTTGGGTTACCTTTTTCTCTGCTCCTTTTTATTCATATTATTTTTATTACTACTGTTTGAGTTTGGGTTTGTTTGGGTTACCTTTTTCGTTTGGGTTACCTTTTTCTCTGCTCCTTTTTATTCATATTATTTTTATTACTACTGTTTGGGTTTGGGTTTGTTTGGGTTATCTTTCTCTCTGCCTCTCTTTTTTCATATTATTTTTACTATAACTGTTATTTATTTGTTTGGGTTTGTTTTCGTTGTTCTTTTTGTTATAATTGCTGATTTTGTTGTTCTTGTTGCTGATGTCGATTGATGACGTTGTTGTCGACGATACTCTTCTTCAACTATGATTTTTTATAACGAATTAAACACTTCTCTTTCTCCCTCTTTACAGTCTCCCTCTCTCTCTCTCTTTCTTTTTCGGTAAAGGAAACTCGCCGGGATAAAAGTGGGCGAGTTACATGGTACATCGTACGGGAGAAGCCCCCGGGCTTCTCCGTATAACTTTCACTGTCAAATGCGTTTCTGTTCCGTCACGTAACAACAAAGAAGCGAACACGAGAAAGGGACCGTTGCGAGGCTGAGTACATGTATATATATATATATATGTAGCGACGGTGGACTCTTCCTTTCGTTTCGTAAATTTTTATTGATCATCATCATCGGAGGTGTATACGAGGATGGTACCGGAGAACCATGGGATCAAAGGCCGCGTAACGGACCGCTCGATCGTACATTCGAGAAATCAAATAAATCGAAAAACTTTCGACGGCCCCCAAATTTTCGAAAAGTCAAGGTGACCCGTCTTCGCTTTTTCTCGTTTTTTTTTTTTTTTTTTTTTTTTTTTTTTTTTTTTTTTTTTTTTTTTTTTTTTTTTTTTTTTTTTTTTTTTTTTTTTTTTTTGTTTTTTATTTTTTTTTTTTTTTTTTTTTTTTTTTTTTTTTTTTTTTTTTTTTTTTTTTTTTTTTTTTTTTTTTTTTTTTTTAATTTTTTTATTGAATGTTTTCGATTGGTCTTTCAAATCAATTTTTTAAATTAATTTTCCTATTGATTTTTTAAATTTATTTTTCAACATTTATTTTTTTAATTAATTTTTAAATATTTTTAATAATGTCCTCGTTGGGCTCGAAGGACGACGACGTTTCTCGCAATCAAGCGCGCTCGTATTATTATCGCTTATGCGCTCACCCGGAAGAAGTCGCGAGGAACTTTTGACGTCAATTAAATTTCGAGGGATCGAAAAAAATCGTTTGTTTCGTCACATCTCGAATGGCAATGGAGGGACATTCGTGAAATCGATTTTCGAAATTTAATTTCGGCAAAATCCGTCCTCGAATTTGGAAAACGATGTTTCGTGTTTTTGAAATTTTGTAAAACAATTTGTTCGCGAATAATATAAATAACATATATATATTTTTTTAATTAAAAAAAAGTATATATATATCTATAGATATATATGTCTCAAAATAAATAAGTATTTATATTTTTATCATCCGTAATAAAATAAACTAAAATCAGAATAATAATAATTTACAGTAATTTTAATTTATAAACATTTAATAAATATATTTATTTAAAAAAGTATCTATATATATATATATATATAATAAAGTTAATGAATATTTGTTTTTTTAACGTAAACAATAAAATAATTAATATTTCGAGAACGAAACTGACGAATATAAATTTTCAAAAATAATTGTAATACGAATCTTCGACTTAGCGAGTCAATGAATTAACTTTAAAAAAATAATTATCGAGTAGTGTGATAAGAGTCGAAAAGTGTTTGGTCCTCGTCGAAAATGCAATCGTAATGAATTTTTTCGAGTTTCGAGAGGAGGCTGAGTTTGAAAATAATAAAGGCTATCTGTGTTGATCTCAGAGCCTGCACCTTCATGGAATCGAAGATATTGAGAATATAGTCGATGGAATTTTCGATGTGGGCGTCGTCGAACATTGTCAACGTCTTTCATATTCTCTCTCTCTTTCTCTCTCTCTCGCTCTTTCTCCTCTCAGGCGTGGTCCGAATTGCAAGACCGGTCTTTCTTTCTGTACGTATAAATGTAAATGTATATGTCTGTGTATATGTATATACATATACATATACAGGGTGACCGATATTTCAAACATCGACTATTGGAAAACTATTAATTTTTTTGAAATTTATTGATTCGTTTATTTATCCGGAAAAGGCAAACCCAAACAAACCCAAAACAAAGCAAAAATCAGTAATCACTGAATTTTCGAGCCTACTTCGTTAGAGTCAGTTTGTTTAGGTTTGTTTGGGTTTATTTCGGTTTATTTGGATTGCTTGGATTGTGTCGGTTCATTTGAATTTGTTTGGGTTTGTTTCGATCGTTTGGGTTTGTTTGGGTTTATTTTCGTTTGCATTTGGGTTTGTTTGGATGTTTTGGGTTTGTTTGGGTTGATTGGGTTTGTTTTGCAAAAGTCAGTAATCACTGAATTTCCGAGTCTAATTATTTTAGCTTATTCGGATGGTTTGGGTTTGTTTGGGTTTGTTTCGGCAAGGCAAAAGTCAGTAATCATTGAATTTTCAAGCATAAATATTTTCGTTTCCTTGAATGGTTTGGGTTTGTTTGGGTTTGTTTCGGCAAAGCAAAAGTTAGTAATCATTGAATTCTCGAGCCTAATTATTTTGGTTTATTTGGGTTTGTTTGGGTTCATTTAGACGGTTTGGGTTCATTTGTATGGTTTGGGTTTGTTCGGATTTATTTTGGCAAAGCAAAAGTCAGTAATCATTGAATTTTCCAGCCAAATTATTTTGGTTTATTTGGGTTTGTTTGGGTTCGATTTGTCAAAGCAAAAATCAGTAATCACTGAATTTCCGATCCCACCTCGTTGGACTTAGTTTGGTTTGGATGACCTCTAGAAATAACCCTGTGGAGGTATAGGTCGAATTACTGGTCACCCTATACATATATATATATAAACGTTCCTCGCCTATCTCGGGGATAACAATGCAGACGAGAATGCGCTTCGCGACAGCGCACTCTCGAGCTACCTACTTCTGGTATATTATGAGCTGATTCAACAGCGTGAAGTTCCTACGATAAATCGCTTCTGTTAGTCACCCGAGAGTGATAGAAAGAGTGAAAGAGGGTGGGAGAGAGAGAGGGGGGGAGGTTTTTTCGTTCATTATGACAATATCGATTCAGCATCTTGCGACAGTTGACACATATATATATATATTTTTTTTCGCAAATCTCGTTTGCACGTCAGCCAGAGAAATCGATGAAACCCTACGGAGTAGTCACGATCGAATAGTCCGAAATATCCACTTCCGGTAAAGAAAAAGAATTACCTTATCGAACTTTCAATACATATTTTTTTTATTACGAGATTATAAATTAAATAAATAATTACACAACAATTAACGTACTAATTGATATATCGATAATTTGTATATTTATTGTAATTCTATTAACCAGTATTGATAATTATTATAAATATAATTGTTAATATAGGATAATTATTACTGTTAATTATAAATATTACAAATATATATTATTTATTGTACATATTCAAAGTATTAATTTATACAAACTGTTCAATTGTACATTCGTAATCAATGCATTTTTTATTATGATTATTATTAATGTTACTAATTATTATTCATGTAATTTCTAATACAATATAATTGTATTTAAAATTAAAATAATTTTATTGTTATGAACAAAATAATACCGTTAACTGTTACAATTATGAGATAATAAATTTATTAAAAAATAAATAATGAAACATAAATCGATATTCAATGAATACATAAAATTATATTGATAATAATAATAATAATTCATTAACACAATCTATTATTATTATTATTATTATTATTATTATTATTATTATTATTGTTTATGTGAGTTTTTATTAATGTAGGCATAAAAAAACCAGTAGCTAATTATCACATCGTGCCGGCTTGGCTACCCGAGTTACACGTTTGTTCCGGCTGAGCGAACAAATTCCCCATCTCCGGTATAAGCCAATCTCGTTTATAGGCGAAGAGTTGGCGGCGATACGCCGCGAGAAATTCATCATACATTTCGCTTTATTGCTCCGGTAAATAATAACGCTATTATTTCGACATTAAAAACGTTATTTCTGATCGAAGAGACTTGTCTGATCATTACGTGACTCGATCTACTGGGGGGAAGAAGAATCGCGGAAATTGCTGAAGGATCAACGATCCGCTTCCTTTTCCGCTTCCTCCCGACTCCTTTCCTCGGTTTACGCTTCGACGAAGAAAAATGGATAAAAAAGTCGACGAGACGAGGCTTTTTTTGATATTTTTTTTTCCATATTTGGGGTAACAGGAATGTTGGTAAAAATGGAGATGGATCACGCTATGAGTTTCTACACGGTGGATACGACGCGAATGGCGATATAATTGTTCCTTTATTTTTTGTGAAAAGTTTGTGAAAGTTTTGCTACAAAAAAAAAAGAAGTAAAGAAAATTAATCGTTGAGGGGTTAGGCTGGAGAAAAATTGAAATTAATCGATTTTATTATTTTCAATTTTTTATGTTTTTTTCTTTTAAGCACATGAATTATTTTTAATTTCTTGTTTTTTTTTTTTTTTTTTTTCAAAGTTGGCTCGAAATATCATTCAGAAACAAAATTTTACGGACTATTTAATTTTAAGGGGTGAATAAAAAATGGAGGAATAAAAAAAAGTCATTCAAGGCAAAATGTAAACAATTTAATCATTTTAAAAACATACTTTGAAAAGTCCATTCGAAAGTTTTTCCAAAAGCAAAGAAAATCAGTTAAAAATGATTTCTCAAGTGTTTAAATTAACTGTTAAAGTTTGTTTATAATTTTATAATGTTTCATGTAATTTTCAACATAATTTTACATGATTTCTTTACAAATTTATTTTTTCAAAGAACGATCGTCGAAAAATAAAAAAATATTGTCAAACTTTTAAATAAATAAATGGAATAACAAATGGTATAATCGCTGAAAAACAAAACTAATTTTTCATATAAGAATAAATCGATTTCACGGTGGTCGCGCAGACTGCTCTTTCTTCTGGGCTTTTATCGTTTTTATTTATTTTTTTTTTTTTGTTTTTTGTTTTATTATTATCAAACAGTTGCTCGGGCGATCTCGGTACGCCTTTCGTCACCCACTGACCTAGTATATGGTAGGAGTCAATTTCACCGTCTTCTCGCTGGTCTACCGTACGTTCGTTTCTCATTTGACGTATTTTATATATATATATATATAGATGGAATTTTCAAGGACAGTCTTTGAACTCCCGAGTCCTCGAAATGACGTTCCTTCTTATATATATAAAAGAGGCATTCAAATGAGGAGAGATTCGTTTGCTGCCGATCGTTTTCTCTCTCTCTCCTTTGCACTCTGTATTCCATCCTCGAAGACAATGCGAAACGGTTTCCAGTTCCATAAATTTACACCACTGAACGTATAATGGAAGAATACGGGGCCATTTATATAGGTCAGTGATGCGAGTAATTTGTCACACTCAAAACTTGTGCTTGTAAAAACAAAAGAGAGATAAGAAGCAAGAGAGAGAGAGAGAGAGAGTGAGAGAGAAGGGAGGGGGGGGGGAATAATAAATATTCCAGAAATTAATGATTTTATTTCGAAGGAAAACACATTTTTATTAGTTTTTTTTTCTTGAATGATTAATTCGAAAGACGATTTCATTTTTTCGACACTTTTTGGATTTATTTTCATGCGAGATTAATATTCATAATTACAATAAACAATAAATTTGTTCGTGTTTTTCGATTGTCGTCGCACGAAAGAAAAAGTATGAATAAATAAATAAATATACAATTAAATAAGTAAATAAATGCATAAATAGATCAATAAATAAATAAATTTAAAAAAAAATCCCAATATTAAAATTAAATTTTACCGTTTTAAATACAAATTACTTTAAACTGAAAAAAAAAAAATTACATCCATAAACACGTAAATAAATAAATAATCAAATAAATACACAATAATATTAATAATTGATAAAACAGATAAATAATAAAATTAATCAATAAAAATCAAACAAACAAATAAATAATAAAATTAATAAATAAAAATCAAACGAATAAATGAATAATAAAATAAATAAACAAAAAATCAAATAAATCAATCAAACGCATTAACGATCCGATGAATAAATAAATTTTAAAACAACGAAACCCTCGTTGTTTCAAACACACAACAAACCCAAACAGAAAAAATATTAATAAAAACTATATGATCGAACGGATAAAGCATTCCTCCAAAGAACACAAATGCCATCGGATCGTTGTTCTTTTTTTTTTTTATTTTTTTTTTTTCGAATCGT
>JAPYZI010007105.1:0-11024 GCA_030523105.1 Ophioninae sp. A BG-2022a
TCTCGTCGCGATTTTTCAAGGATAAAATGATTTTTAATCAAAATGGCGAGCAGGAGGTCCTTGGTGCCATCGTCCTGAACGCACACGACAAATTTCGTACGGATTGGTTCAGTCGTTTCAGAGAAAAGTGGTTTCAAAGTTTCGAAGTGGACAGAAGCGTGTTTCCCGGTTTCTCGTCGCGATTTTTCAAGGATAAAATGATTTTTAATCAAAATGGCGAGCAGGAGGTCCTTGGTGTCATCGTCCTGAACGCACACAATAAATTTCGTACGGATTGGTTCAGTCGTTTCAGAGAAAAGTCGTTTCAAAGTTTCGAAGTGGACAGAAGCGTGTTTCTCGGTTTCTCGTCGCGATTTTTCAAGGATAAACTGATTCTTAATCAAAATGGCGAGCAGGAGGTCCTTGGTGCCATCGTCCTGAACGCACACAACAAATTTCGTACGTATTGGTTCAGTCGTTTCAGAGAAAAGTGGTTTCAAAGTTTCGAAGTGGACGGAGGCGCCTTCATAATTCCCTTAACATTACTGTATAATGTGGAAAAAAAATAAATAAAATATTCTAAAATTACGTTTAACAATGAATAGTCTCGTTATGAATTAATACTATTTAATAACTAAATAATAATAATAATAATAATAATAATATTGTAAACTTTAATGAATCAACGCACATACGTTAATTAATCAAAATAATTATACGACGTATAATTATTTCCCGGCAACAAAATCACTTTGGCGAGGCTTCGATAATCCGGAAAAATAAATCGAAATTTATACGATTTGTTTAGCAAATAATCGGAATACAGGCTCGTGGTTCAACGGTAGGAAAACTCCCACGGAATATATCGCCCGTGTATATGGCAAATAGGGCTCTTTGGTGTCCCCGTTCACGGGAGTGTATGCATTAATGCACGTGCACAACGTTACCTATCCTCTCGGTGCAATGACGTCAAGCTCAAAACTCGTTTAGCTCAGGGAACTGTGAGCGCACTTCCACGGAGGCATATAGTGAAGAGGGGGGGGGGGGGGATCGATTGATTGTTTTTTTTTTGTATTACGTCGCAGTGCACTTTGGTACAATAATACATTACTGAACACCAATATCAAATTCAATTAATTTCGTATTACAAAATTCATATTAATTCAAATGTATTAAATTTTATTCCATAATGCGATACAAATTTGATTAAATTCGTTAATTTGAATTATTATTATTATTATTATTAGTATTATTATTAATTTTATTTTTAAAATATGTTGTGATTGCTATAAATAATAAATAAATTGACAATAATTGATTAATTTTAATTTTGTAGGAAAGATATTAACGAACAATATTCGCCCGAACAAACCCAAACAATAAATAACATGTAATTATTTAATTTGATATTATTTATCGTTTGGGTTTGTTTGGGTTTGTCAAATTAAGTAACACGATATTATTTATTATTCGTCACAAATTAAATATGTAAATTATATAATAATAATAATAATAATAATTTAGACAAAAAACTCATTTAAATGTGTATAAATATTATTTATAGCGTAAAATGAAAAACAAAAAAAATTCTTTATGAAAATAAAATATTTATATAAATAAATAAATAAATTATTAGTCGATGAAATATTTTTTACCCTCCAGTGATGTTTTTTTTTGGAAAATTTTGATTATAATTTAATAAATATCAGTATTAATAATTTTTTTTTTTTTTAGATAAAGTGCGTTTGCGATAATTCATAAATAAATGTAAAATCGGCGAGTTTCAAAGAGGGAGGAGAGAGAGAGGAAGGGAGAGAGATATTTAGTGCACATCCAGAAATACTCACTCACGCATCCCTTATTCGCCGCACCGGCCGATTGAATCCTCATCGAGCAATTTGCATTCGGAATTGTTCAAACAATTGCTTCGACTCTCACGACTAAACGGCTCTCTCGTTAGTCCCCTGTCTGAATTATGCAAAAATATTTTTCATCCCCCCCCTTTTCTGGTTGGAATAAATATTTTCAGCCCTTATCATCTCCCCTTAAACCACCCCTTAAAAGTTGGACTCAATAATACTCCTGTGAAAAAAGGTTTGTTTTTTTTTTTCGTTGAAAAAAACATCCCCCAAAAATCTTGGAAAAACCTCCCCTAAATTTAAATTTAAAAAATGAACTTTAAACAAATTTCTAAGAAACCTCCCCTAAACAGTCCCCCTTTGAAATAGCATCCGCTGAAAACTTTTTTGATAAAACATCCCCTGAATATTTTACTCGAAAAATCATCCCCTAAAAATTTTAAAAAATTTAAAAAATTCTTGAGTAATGTTTAAGAAACCTCTCCTAAAATGTCAACCTTAAAGTAGCATGCGCTGAAAATTTTTTTGATAAAACATCCCCTGAATATTTTACTCGAAAAATCAACCCCGAAAAATATAAAAAAAATTTTTTAATTCTTGAAAAATGTTTAAGAAATCTCTCCTATAAAGTCCTCCTTATAGTAGCATCCGCTACAAAATTTTCTGAAAAAACATCCCAGGAAATATTTTACTCGAAAAATCATCCCCTAAAAATCTTAAAAAATTAAAAAAATTCTTGAGAAATGTTTAAGAAACCTTTCCTAAAAAGTCATACTTAAAGTAGCATCCGCTGCAAAATTTTCTGAAAACGACATCCCCTGAATATTTCACTCGAAAAATCATCCCCTAAAAATCTAAAAAAATTTGAAAATTCTTGACAAATGTTTAAGAAACTTCTCCTAAAAAGTGACCCTTGAAGAACCATCCCCTCCAAAATATTCTGAAAAAACAACCCCTGAAAACTTCATCCGAAAAATCATCCCTTAAAAATCTAAAAAATCTTTAATAACTCCTCGAGTAAAAATCCTCGAAAAATGTCAAAGAAACCACGCCTAAAAATCTCTCGAGAACGTCGCTAAAAAAATAATTCCCTAAAAATGACAAGAGATCGTGCTTGAACGAAAAAAAAAAAAAAAAAAAAAAAAAAAAAAAAAAAAACAAAAAAAAAAAAAAAAAAAAAAAAAAAAAAAAAAAAAAAAAAAAAAAAAAAAAAAAACAAAAAAAAAAAAAAAAAAAAAAAAAAAAAAAAAAAAAAAAAGGTCACGTGACGTACGATTCGAAAAAAAAAAAAAATTTTGGATCGTGGAACAATTAACAAACAAAAACAAAAAGAAAAAAAAAGAGAAAAATTAAAAACAAATATGTAAAAACAACAAAAACAAAAACAAAAAAAACGATTATGGAAAAGCCCGAAAGGGGTAGCCTTCGAGGGAACGTGTCGCTCCTATTGTTGACAGTTGATTAAATTTCAGGGGAGGTTCGTGCGCCTGGAAATTAGTGACAGGTGGTCGATGAAAGTTGCCCGATACGCGGTGCGCCGGGACAAACCGGAACGCGTGCTCGTCCGGGCCGCGGACGTATTATTAATTGTCGGAATAATTATTGGGAGCCGAAACAAGGCGCGAGAGTACGAAACCGATGGCCACCGGGTGGGGCTCTCGAACGAGAGACGAAGGAAAGGCGCTCGTGATTGTACGTGCGCGTAACCGCGCGACCTCCCGATATCCCTCGAAAACTCCGCTCATCATCGGAACGGATGCATCTATTCGTATATCCAAATATTGTTATATTGATCATCCCGTATCTCGTATATATACATGGATATATATTATTTTGCAGTATTACGATTTCTCATTTGTTTGGGTTTCGATATATTACTATATAGATATATCGTACAATCCACGATGCTTCAGAATTATGATATATTAATTATTATATATTATTATTATTATTATCATTAATTATATATTAATTATAATATATTATGATATATATTATATATCATAATATATTATAATAATATATCATTATTTTTCAGTATTGCAGTTTCTCATTTTTTGTTGGGTTTCGATATATTACGATATAGATATATCGTATAATCCGCAATGCTTCAGAATGATAATATACTATAATAATATATCATTATTTTTCAGTATTGCAGTTTCTCATTTTTGTTGCTTTTCGATATATTACGATATATGAATATATATATCTCTTAATATATCGTATATATCACATCGGATTAAAAATATATTTAAAAAAAAACAGCAAAAAAAAAAAACATCCAAAATTTCAATAAATCAGTCAGCAGCCATCCCGCTCTTGATTCAAAAAACAACAACAACATCAACAATATCAAAAATATCAAAACCTCAGCTAACAATGATTCCCTACCGGCTCGAAAGAACCCAAAAAAAAAAAACAAAAAAAAACAAAAACAAAAAACCAAAAAAAAAACCAAAAATAAAAAATAAAAACTGCAAACATCACGTAGGAGCGTATAAAGACTGGAAGGGCTCCAACGTTACGTACGTCTGACCGACATTTCTATCGACGGTTTCCCGGGGGTCCCACCAGAGGCCGCACAAACGTACACCACCCATCCCATTTACCCCCCCCCCCCCCCCCCCCCCCCCCCCCCCCCCCCCCCCTTCGCTCTAACCCCCCCCCTCCCCCTCCTTCGCCCTCCTCGTCCTCCCGACGCGTCTCCACTTCCGAAGAGCTGCCGGGAGGGCGATACGTGGAAATCTCGATGTCAGGAGTGTTGGTGCGCCCCGAGCTGTACAGGGGGCGCGAGGGAGCAGCAGTCGGCGCAGCAGCATCACAGTGACGTCAAACGTTCCCCGAGGCCAGTCAGGACGGTGGCCCCTTTCGCTTCTACCCCTGGACTCCGGTTGGAGCTTGGAAGGGTGGGGGGTTGGATTTAGGGGTTGTCGGAGGTGGGGAGGGGGGAGAGAAGGTTGGCATTACTTTAAACCAGCGCAGATCGTCCTCCCCTAAATTACGCACGCAGGTACCTTCGGGGTGACGCGCGAGACCGTAAAAAATGGATGGACTGGGTATACGTGGACGTCATACGGGGTTGCATACGTGGGGTACACACAGGGTGATCCGCGCGAACAGCTGATTTATTTTTTTTTTTTCGTATCGGTTTACAATATATCGAGTTCGAGGATCTCTCATGGTTTTGGATTACACGGGCATGAATTTTTATGGGTTTTTTGAAAATGACGGGTTTTGGGAGGTTTTTTTTGGAAATGGATTTTTTTGAGGGGTTTTTGAAAAAGTGTGTTTTTGGGGGGGTTTTTTTTTTTGGATAGGGATATTGAGGGAGTTTTTCGTATAAGAATTTTTCAGGTTTTTGGTATTTGAGAAAAATAAAAAAATATTTTTAAAGAAAAATATTAAAAAAAAAAAATATTTTCAAAGAAAAAATAACGAAAAAATGGAGAATAAAATATAAATGTATTGTAAAATGATTAGAAGAATAAAATAAATATGTACTGTAACTGAAATGTGACCCAAACAAAAATTAATTCGAACAAACCCAAACAAACCCAAACAAATCAAATAAAAGAAGAATTAGAAAAAAAAAGACTGCACGTGAACGAAAAATTAAATGTTTTTGAAGCATTGAATTCTTTGGGTTTTGTATACACTAACAAATCAAGTAACGAAGGAACTCCGAAGGAAGAGGAAGAGAGAGAGGGAGAATTATTAATTGAGTGATTGATTTGTTATGCCCTAGTTGGAAAACTTTGGGGTAAAGTTGTTAAGGGTCATAATAGATTTCAATTTGAGCTCTCCGATCACCATACAACGAAAATTATCAACCCAAAAAGAAAATCATTAACGATACGAAACTGTACGAAACAATACAAAATCACATATAAAAAGTAGCACAACAACTAAAAAAAACAAGAAGATACATAATTCAAAGAAAAATATCGTCATAAAAAAAATTCACTAAGTTATAAAGAAAAAAAAAACGAAACTGTTTGTAAAAAATAGAATCTTATCCAAAAATGCAAAATCTAGAGACAAAATGCAAAAAAAAACAGATAAGTAAAAAAAAGTAGAAAATCATTCGTGAGACATAAAATTGGTGAAAGAAAATATTGAAATTAATTTGGAAAATATACTGTTTAAATAAATACAAAAACATTGTAAAAACATGAATTTGAAAAATATGCTTTTTAAATAAATACAAAATTATTGTAAACAAATGAATTCGAAAAATATTCTATTCAAATAAATACATAATCATTATAAAAAAATGGATTTAAAAAATATACTGTTTAAACAAAGACAATATCATTGGAAAAAAATGAATTTGAAAATTATACTTTTCAAATAAATAGATAATCATTGTAAAAAATATTAATTAAAAAAATGTACTCTTTAAATAAATACAATATCATTGTAAAAAAAAAAATTAAAAAATATACTGTTGAAATAAATACAATATTATTATTTTTAAAAAATGTTGAAAAATATACTGTTTAAATAAATACAATACAATTATTATAAAAAATGTAAATATACAATTTAAATAAATACAATATTATATGAAGAAAAAAAAGTAATTTGTAAAATAAACTGTATAAATAAATCCAAAATCATTGTAAAAAAGAATTAATTCTAGAAAATACCAGTCGTTTTAGGATTGACAGCGAGTCCAATCAAGAATCTCAAAATTTAAAAAACGTATCGCGTAATTATAACGAATATGAATTTTCCGACAAAAATGAAGAGAAGCTTCAAATAAAACTGGTTGCTGGTAAGGATGAGCTTGACACGTAATTACTTCATTATTCAACCAGCCAAGCAAAATTTACAATCCGCTGGTCATATCTCGAGCACGAAGGTACCGTTTATAACGAGGCTGAAGCTACCGGACTCCATTCCCGAAATACTTGCCTCCCTAATTTAAAGCCTGGAGAAATGGAGACAGCTCATTCTCATCTGGGTCGTATTCGGGTATCAAGTTGTTCCCAGTATCCCCAAGACAAAATATCATTCTCACGTAGCCAGTTCTAGGTTTGACTAATTACCACCCTGGAGTCTCCAGCGGGTTTTCCAGTTGGACTGGAGTCGAAAAATCAAATGCTTACTCCAGTTTCTTTCCTAGAATTCAAATTTCCGGTTTCCACTTCTTCCATCTATCTATTACTGATACCGAATGACTGATTACGAATCCTGGAGTCGCTGGAGAATGCCCCCCTTTTTTTATATTTTTCCAGCTGCGGTAATCAGTGACGTTTTCCAGCTGAAAAATTTTCCAGAATGGACCTATTGGGCCTTTTGTATCTTTTCATTCCTGTCCAGTTCTCCAGTGGGTCATCCAGACCTCTGACCAATCCTCCGCCATTTGCCTCTTTATGTATCCAATTCCTTCACTTAGTTTTTCAACAGCTGGAATTTTACTTGAATTTCACTGAAACCTACCATTCCCTCTTTCTTTTTCATCAAAGTTAGTAAAAAACGTTTTCCAGCTGGAAGATATGTTCCAGAATGGATCTATTGGGCCTTTTATGCCCAATGACCTTGTTAGTATCTTTTCTCTCCTGTCCAGTTCTCCAGTAGGTTATCCGGACCTCTGACCAATCCTCCGCCATTTGCCTCTTTAGGCATCCAATTCCTTCACTTAGTTTTTCAACAGCTGGAATTTTACTGGAATTTCACTGGAACCTACCATTCCCTCTTTCTTTTCCATCAAAGCTGATCAAAAACGTTATCCAGCTGGAAGATATGTTTCAGAATGAACCTATTAAGTCTTTTCTATCATTTCCTTCCTGTCCAGTTGTCTAATACGTTCTCCAGACCCCCGACCAATCCTCTGTAGTCTTCCCTTTTGATATATCCAATTCCTTCACTTAGTTTTTCAACAATACCATATAACTCCAGCAATTTCACTGGAGTTTCACCAAAAACCTAAATTTCCTCTTTTCTTTCCATCAAAGCTATTCAAACACGTTTTCCATAGCTGAAAGATATGTTCCCCAATGGACTTATATCAGGTCTTTTGTATATTTCCCTTCCCGTTCAGCCCAATTTCAGCTGGTCCACCAAACGAATGGGAGGTTCCCTTTCCTTTGGCTCTGCCAATTCACCAATTCATTCTACCGGTACAAAAATGGATCCGTAACTCACCCTAATGGAAGTGGCTGATCCATTTGTCACGGTATCCACATAGGTACCATCATTACTCCGGATTTTCTTCCCTCTGGTCCACATTGGATGATAAGGCAAGATCGAGGAGAGATCGTTCCGCCAATGGCCGAGAGTTCAGCCATATCTAAAACCCCCCAGCCACCCCTCCCTTTTGCTCCTCAAGCTTGAAATTCCCGTGTTTTTCTTGCTCTCAGATTGCCCAACGGTATTAATGATCGATCGTGGTGGCTTATTCTTCTCGAGCGTTCGGGTTAGCACATCCATTCGCGCCTGGACCATTCGTTTTCGACCACCATTCGTTCCACCTTAACACTCACCTACGTTACTCCCATTGTGGCCTCCATGGGAATTTCCACTCGGCTCTTTCCTAGTTTTCTTCCTTTTTTCTGTTTCTTTTTTTGTTTTTATTTTCATTCTTTTCGCTTGCATCCCTCGTTTCCCCGAGGGATGAAGGTCGTGTCACGTGACCAATTCCCAGGAACGATCCGGGTTATGGAAAACCCAAGGGAATATCGGCGACCTATTGGAACGACGGAGTCTTTCAAAAATCTATAACTGATGGAAAACCGGAAACCTATTTCGACCGTGTAACGGGTGGCGTTTTTGGATTTTTACGTATTTTAGTGGATTCTGATGTCTGACGTTTGATAGCTGTAATTAAGGGGAAGAAAAACCTACACAAACCGAAATACGAGAAAGATAGTTTTTGGAAAAACGCGCTTTTCTTTAAAGATTTGACTTTCTTTTGGAAAACAAAAATATCAAGATGTGCGTGAGGGAATTCTGTAGGTCTGGATACTCGATTTATCTCGATACGCTTAGCTGCTTGTGAAAAAATCGAGCTCGATTATTCGTTAGGTCCTGGTCGAAAAAACGCTTTATTTCGAATTTTTTTTTTTTTCATTCTTACGAAGCCACGAAAACGAGAATTGGAGGGTTTGTTTCATGTATCTCCGAGTACACGGAACGATTTTTTAATTTACAAAAAAATACAAAGCGGCGTCACAGCGATGGCGAAAAATCGGACACGTTGATTTTAAAAGTGTTTTATATCAGGGTAACATTGATCAAATTGGTTTTAACGAAAACAAATATTTTTCTCAGGATGCATTTTTTCGAAAGAAATTTTATTACCTCAAGGTCGTTCAAGGTCATCAACAAGAAATTGCGTTTCCTTGATATCGATAGTCATCCCTTCGAGTCTTTCTTGAAAAACCGAGGAAATCCAAATGACCTTGATTGACCTTGAATGACATTGAATGACCTTGAACGACCTTGAATGACCCTGACTAGCCTTGAATGACCTTGATTAACCTCGAATGACCTTGTCGAAAAACACAAGGTGACCTTGAAACCAACATCCATGAAGTTCCAGTAGACAAATGTTTGGCAGTTATAATTGACCACCCGTTATATGAAACAAGACTTCATCAGAAACACCCTGTACAACCGTGAGACACCTGGAAAACGCGTCCCAACCGATTGAAGCCATTGAAGCCCCATCGGATTGCAATTTGTGATTCTCGTATGTTTATAGTGCAAATGTCTCGTAATATGAATTTCTTCAAGTTCGAAGTTTCCGGTTTCGACGAGGCGAACTGGAAAATACCTCGAAGTGGTTTCCTATAATCGAGGCAGTTCGAATTCGTTCGTACAGTTCGCGTATCGTATGACCTGGAATAACGAAACATCTTGAGAAGTCTGTTTTTTTTTTTTTTAGGAAATATTGTCTCGGCAAAAGTTTCGTAATTTCGAGGACGAACTATTCGCTTGAGAGATATATTTTATTCGATGGCAAATTTAAATATTACTTCAAGATCAACTTTAATTTTTTAAAGATTTAAATAAATATTCGGAACTATTGAAAAATATTGATTTTTAATGATGAATAATAATACAGAATATATATTATATTGATATATTTTTATATAATATATTAATATATAATATATAATATGTATTATATATTTTATAATAAGATAAAATCAATTAACATTTTCCGCATTGTTATATACTTTGTTATTAATTTCATTCGGGACGTTAATAACTCTATATCATATATAATTTTTTACATTTAAATTTTATGTATATATAATAAAGAATTATATAATTATGAACTACAATTTTTGGGATAAACATTTATACGTTTGAACATTTACAATAAATATTTTTTGTTTATTAATATTGATAACGAACTACTAAAAAAAAAACAAGAAATATTCTCTAATATCTGAATCCGTTTTCAATTGACAAAAAATACCAAAAAATACCAAAAAATACCAATTGACAAAATATATTTCCATCAGTACCATTGCAAAAATTGAAGTTCAAGAAAAAAACGTTTGAGACAAAACATACGTATTTTATTATGCTTAAAACGATCGTGTAATAAAAAGTACCAGTTCCTATTTGAAAAATCGAAGTTGACCTTGAAATAACCTTGATAAAAGCAATGAAAAAAATGATATTTACAAACATCCCGTAGATTGTTCGAAACAGTAAAACTTTTGTTCGATACGTTTTTACCCAAGATGTATATTTTTCGAGATATTTGAAGATTGAAAGTGGTCACCCTGTATAACACGAAACCGTTCCAGATAAAACTTATGTATTTTATTTGGCACAAAACGATCGTGTGATAAAAAGTCCCGGTCGAAAGCACGACACGAAGCACTGAAAAACGTGCTTTTAGACGTTTGTAACGATTTTTTCATGAAAATTTTGGGTTTTGGGGAAAATGGATGGTAGATTCGTGCTCAGGGGATCAAATTACATCGAAATAGACCAATATAAAAAATATTAAAAATCGATTTTTTTTTTCGATTTTTGGGGAAAATTAGTTTTTGCACTAAATCAACGATAACTTTTTCCCCTTTGGGTTTTGTCACTCCACTTTGCGCTTGATCTCTTCGATATGACTTTCTCTTCAAAATGCTTTTTTAATCATTAAAATCCGATGATTTTTCGATTTTTGGCAGAATTTCAAAGTTGGACCATCGATTTTTGCAAATT
>JAPYZI010007108.1:0-12822 GCA_030523105.1 Ophioninae sp. A BG-2022a
TCGTCGGCAGAAACAGTTTCGACAAAAAAAATAGTTTTTAGTGACGAAATCAAAACACTGCACACACCAGATCCAAACAACGCAAGCGGGCGGTCACTAAAGTTGTTAGTGGTGTCACCATTTATGAGCCGACATGTAAACGTAATCGAGGCACTTGTGGCGCGTATAGTTTAACAGATATAAGCACTGTGTCATCGCACCTGAATATGTCGTCTTAACCACGATTCCCCTACATAAATTCGCTTGACCCGTGTAGCTTCGGGCGATAGTCGAGCAACTGGACTTAAGACTCTGTATTACGCTTATCCTAATTCGGCTAAGTGTCAAGCAATCATCGCGTATCTGGACTTGTATCGTTTATCGCCGAATATTCACGTGACCTCAGCTTGCCCTCTGATTAAGCACTATTCTCTCAAACGGCTGAACCAATCGGTACGAAATTTGTTGTGTGCATTCAGGACGATGGCACCGAGGGCCTCCAACTCGCACATTTTGGATAAAAATGTTTCATCCTTGAGAAATCGCGACGAAAAACGGAGAACACGCCTCCGTCCACTTCGAAATTTTGAAACCACTATTCTCTCAAACGGCTGAACCAATCGGTACGAAATTTGTTGTGTGCATTCAGGACGATGGCACCGATCGATAAACACGTTTCATTCTTGAGAAATCGCGTTTTGAAACGTTTCGACTATCTCTCTCGCACTCGTTTGTCACGTGGTAATGTTTGTCATGTCCTCAAGAGAGATGAGAAAAACACTAATCTATCAATGGCTTGATACATTTTTATATAAAATATGGAATTTGTTGACAGGATGAAAACAGAAAAGCGGAAAAACATTACGAGACGAGTGGGTCTGTGTTTATAATAGGCGCATAGTGGACGCATAGTGGACGCATTGGTCTTTTTTTTGCTCGAAAATAAAAGATGGCCATCGGTATTCCCTCTTTTCCACAAGCGATCAGTATTTTGCTCGAAAATAAAAGATGGCCACCAGGAATTATCAAAATCCGTCTTCGACGCCTTCATAGCTCGTCAAAACGTCATTTTCGAGACTCACAGCTTAGGAGATCTAAACCAAATTTAATTGCTATCCAATACCGATTGATGTTCAATAGCAAAAACATCACGTATGCTTGAAATAAAGAAACCTCTTTCTGCCTTTTTCTTTACATCCTGACCAACTATTTTATTATTTTCTCCTTCCCCTAAAAATGTACTTTAATTTAAAAATGATCAAAAATATCTAAAAACATGAAGTAGTTCGTTGCTTATTTACATCGGACAATCCATCCTCACTTCACAACACGAAGGAGAGTTCCTCAGCATTTATTTTTTATTTCGTATCCTGATCAAGTCCTGACGTTTTTGCCTGGTCAAGTCTCGATGTTCTAGTAGTCTTACCAAACCTGGTTCTTTTATATGTATCATACTGAAAACCATGCAAGTGTCACAGAACTCATCAAGGCTTCATTAAAAATCCGGATAAAAGCCGGATCAAAAAGCAGATGCCTGATCAGGACTTTCTTATAGCCGGAGCTGGATTTCTATTCTGGACATTTAACATCATTCTCTCAAACGTATTGTTAGGAAATTCAAAGAATTCGTACATTTCCGGATTTCTTACCACGGTTACTAATTTCCTACTTTTGACAACGTTCGAGATAATCCAATTAGAACGACTATTGGATTGTAAATACCTCTCTTTTATTAATCGATAAACTTTAATTTGTATTTTAAATCCACGAAAGAACGAATTTAAAAAAAAAAACAATTAAAAACGAAGTCAAATGGTACGTATCTTCCAGCCGATGTAAAAAAGTGTGAGATTATATCTGCAGGTTTGGTGGAGGCCCGGTTTATGCGATGCTTTCGATTCTTACGATTCTTTTTTTTTCTTTTTCCTTCATTATAAATATAACTTGTTCCCCCAAACTCTCGATTCCCCGCGCGAGGTTTTTTCGTCACGTACGTTGCTTGTCGGCCGTGGGGGAATTTTGGAGTTTGCGTATATGCTCGTGTTCTCTCCATCCACTTCCATCTCTCTATCGGTTGACTCCCGGTCCTCCACCGTATTCTATCGCAAGCTCGCTCAAGTTCTTTCTTCCTACCACCGCCAGGTTTACCACCAATGAGACACAAGCCACCCTAGCGCATCGTTGATTCTCACTCTGATCGCGGCTCGCAGTCTCTTTCACCGCTGTCAGTGAGCCACCGAGCGTTGACCCTAAAACATATAACCGCGCTTTCATCATACCACTTAGTTTGTTGTCTTTTTTTTCAGTATCCCCGCGTCATTCTTTATCTTTTCTTCCCCTCGGTATTTTCGTGATTACGTGTGGATTAAAAAAGTTACAAAAAAAAAGAAAAAAAAAAAAACGAAAACAAAACAAACGAAAATAGTGCAAGTCTTCGTGAACGTTGTGAAAAAATGCGTTTACAGTTGTATGTTTATAAGCAGCCATGCATGCATTTTTTATAAAATTTTTTTCGACTCGAACGACTCTAGTGTAATTTCTAGTTGTTTTGTATATGTACTATACATGTACATCTGTATTAACTGTTGGTTGTGTCTTTTCTATCTATTATTTATTTGACTGTCTTCTCTTTTAATTGATTTATTTTAAAAAATTACCTTCGAGCTTATTATTCAAATTGGGGAATAATCAGTCGTCCTGGGAACAAAGAGATTAATTAACGATTTCGAACACGTACACGTGCACGAATAAATTAAAGCGCGTAATTGGAAGCTTTCGGGTTATGTCTGACAGTCAGAGAGATTTATACTTGCCGGGCTTATTGAGTGGAGCGTGGAGGACAAGCGCAGTTGGGACGTTACGTATCGAAAAATAAAGTATATATTTTACAAAGGGTACATACAAACGTGGCGGTTTATGTGCTGTCAATAAATTTTATTAATTAAAATTTGTAATGCTCGATATCTTTCTAATTATTATTCCAGGCGATTAGCGGTTCTAAGTTCTTTTATCGTTTTTTTAAATCTTTACTAATTTAATGAATTATTTTTTAAGTCTTTTTCGTACTCGGATTACACTCGCGACAATGATAAATTTGATAACCCTGACAACCTTGATATAAATGATAACCTTGGGTTTTTCGTATTTCCCCAGGAATGGGGTCATTTTCAAGATTTTGTATTTTTGTCCAGTCTATCGTATTTCTGTATGGTGTATCTCGATTATCGAGAAGAAGTCTCACGAGTAGAAGGAAATGCGAATGGCGACAGAGATCTTTCCTCTGGCTCATCTGTTTCTATTTGCGAATACGAGATTCGGTGGTTACTATTTTGGCATTTACGTTTCTCGCCTTACAACCGCTACGATTTCGGATTAAAATTGTACTCGAAATCGTTTTTCATTTATAAATGTTATAGCTGTGTTTACTAGACATTCGTGAAAAAAAAAAAAAAATGTTTCGTACATCGGTTACTTTGGTAATTTTATTTCAATGGGATTATAAATAAAGCGTTTGGTTAATGAAAAAATATTGGCTTTTTGTTCTTCGTGTCCAGACGTAACTACTTTGTTAATTAAATATAATGACCTTCGCTGTCAATAAATAATGTTACGTTAATTATTTTTTCAATGATGATGTTTTGCAGTATAAAAAGTAAACAAATTCGACAAAAGAACAATATTTATCGTTATCTTCAACTTTTCGAGGATTAACATTTGTCGTCACGAAGTCTTACGTATTGTATCGCGTATGTCGAAGTGTTTTTTTTTTTCAATGATAAAATCGGAGGAATAATTGAGTACCCAAAATTTTGATTAGATATTAGAAACGTTAGGATACTGGTAGCAGTTGAGTTTTGCGAGCGTTAAATTTTGTAATCGCTTTCTTTGAATTTCAATGGAATTTAATGTAAATGAAAAACCAGTGGCTGAATGTACACAGTCGGTAAGAAAAATATTTGTACACGTCACACGAAACTGTAGTTAATTTAGCTCTATTTGTTCGTTCCTGTTTTCCCAAGAGTTTTGTAAATAGATAGTAGGTATATTTAGAATGAGCTATCGGATACATAAATTAGCTAAAACGTGTTCTATTTGTTAAAATGGATTATTTGGATAAGACGAAGTGTACGAATACTTTTTTGGGCTAATACACGTTGACTGGTAATTATTTATTGAAATACAATATACAGTACGCATATACAATCATGTGTCGGTGTAGGCTGTTGCACGTAGATATCGGTGTACGTCCTCGTATCAGAGTTGCCAACTTTTTCAGTCGCCATACTCGGAGCAACAAATTTATTCTTGTCATTCTTGGTCAAAAACGAAAAAAAAAAAACACGTAAAGTATCAATCAAATAAATTTCTTAAGAAAAATACAAATGTATCAAATGAACCCTCTGTAGTGCAATATATACAATTTTTTCAATAAATAGTGATAAATAATTATCGAAAGTTCAATTTAAATACACGTTTTTCTGGAAAAATATGATTGTTCTATTTATTTGTAAAATACAAATTTATGAATTGCTTTGTTACAGCTAAGTTTCATTGATTCAAAATGGGTTTGAAGAAATATTTTGACAGGTAGAGAATAGGCTTGTGACAAAATAGTCACGTGGCGCTACAGAGAGTTAATAGCTATATAGGTAAATCCTCCCCACTCGCCACCAAAAAAAAATCTGACCCCAACAATTCTTTCTAAAAGCCAACAATCCGGTCGAAAACCTGACTCGTGTGCACTCCCAAGCAGACATCCGTATATCCACCTATTTCTGTATATACTTCGATACCACTTGTTGATTGCGGATTGCTTTGATATTACTGTATGTGTTTCTTCATTGCCATCACATTAGCCAATAGAACGGGGAATATCGAGAAACTTCAATAACCTCGTATAAAAATCCTATAAAAGTCTATAATCGACATACCTCTTTTTAATGATACAATTAAGTGGTTATTATCAACATGTTTTAATAATTCTCTTTCACTATGTGTCAATATCTTCTAACGCGAGTTTAACTTGTTTCTTTTTTCTTGATTAATTATCAAAAATGTTTTTGCCATCCGGTTTCGTTGAAAGCGAAAGATATACCGTCCGTGAACACTATAACGTAAGAGATAAATGGCTGTTAACAGATTGGCACGCACATACGTCTGTGCTAAATGAGACAAGACGAGATCACCCCCGCCTGATTTCTGTCTCTCTCTTTCTCTTTTTCTCAGCAATTTATGGATTACGCGAAAATACGTAATTGTTGCGATATCTTGAGAAACCTTCCAATGGTTTTTTGGCGCGTTCCACCGTTCTCAACACGATTTAAATTCTTAAATAAATATTTGTGGGATAGAAAACTTCCTTTCGATTCAAATTTTTCCTATGCGAGGAGGTATCTTTGAAATAAATTTCGGCACTAGCTCACGAAGATTTTTTTCATTATTGCATATATTTACGAGCATTGAAAATAAACATTTTAAATAATCAAATTAAATCGGATTATATTTCACGGGTTTCGATTTATTAAAAAAAGAATACACTCTTTTGAATTTCATTTTTGGGATCTCATAAGTATTTTAGTGAATGTCTTGAGATTTTTATTCGTTAAGAATTTTTTTAGTTCCGTTATATAATCAAATTTTCAAATACGTAAATCGTTTTCGTTGCATGAAGATGGATCAAATCTTAGTGATTTCCCTGGTATAATACGTGTACGTAGAAGATAAGGATTCAATGATTTTTACTTGTAATTAAAAAAATTTCAAATTACTTAAATCCCCTTAGAACTAAGCGGAATTAATTGATTCGAAAAAAAAAGTATTACAAGTATTATCACTATCAAAGATGTTCATCTTGGTAGTAATAATACTTGTAATACATTTTTTTTTCAAATCAACTAAAGTGTTAAGGGGGAATCACACTGAAAAGTTCAGAAAAACGATCTTTCTTCATTAATTTTTTCAATTTTTTCAATGATTTTTTTGGCTCAATGAAAGATACGTTATTGCACATACATCAAAGTAAAATCAATGTAATTTTTATAGAAACATAAAATATGATGGTGTATAATAAACGGCAGAGTGAAAGCCTATTGAGTAATTTCTCTTTCCTGGTCGGATTGAAATTTCTGGTTCGATTCGTCTACAATAAGCAAAAAATAATTCGTTATTGTTATAAGTATGCGTTTTTTGTTTGATTTATTTCTCGAAATCTGCTCACGTTTAGAAATAAAATGTATTATTTTTATAAAAAACATGTTCATTCATGATACTTTAAAAAACAGCAGTTTCCAAAAAAAAAAAAAAAAAAAAAAAAAAAAACAACAATAATAAAGCGTCGTGCGAAAATTGTACAAATCGACCTATTATTTCTCGATCTATAGTCTCCTACGTCCTCCTACGAACATTGTTGTAACTCATTATTTTTATAAACGATCAAATAATTTTTTATATACGTATTGATAATTCTGTATTTTAGTGGATTCTTCGAAAAAAGGTCCCCGATTTTTTCGTTCCTGATAACTAGCTTTATTTTGTTATAAATAATGATATTATTGATGCGAAAGAAAGTTCCTATCAATTATGAATTTTTTATTTTTTTTTACCGAAAGAGATACGAAATAAATAATATTAAAAATAAAGCTATTTATCGATTGAAAAAAATCAGGGACCATTTTTTGAAAAAGCTGCTAAAGTACAGAATTTCCAATTTCTATCCTAATAAATGTTATCGAATAAATGTTTCCTTTATTTCATTCTATTAAATCAATTCGTTTAATTTATATATAAATTTATGGATGCCAACATATTTTCGAAACTGCAGAGTAAAAAACAATTAAGATGTTGTTTCCAATTTTGATATATCCAAAACAGACCGTTTATTCTTGAGACTATTTAATTTTTTTCTAACTGTTACTTAAATAGGATAAGGGTAGACGCAACAGTTTGCTCTGACGTTTGAAACGTGGGCCACATTCGATGTTACTCTTGCAAGACATTTATACGATCGTAAAATGCGTAAAATCCTGCAAGATGTGCGTATGTACCCCAAATTTCAGTCAGTGGCGTTCGTGGTAGGCTAAGAGAATTCCAAAAGATTTTGAATTTACAAAAAATGGTAATTTTTATTAAAAAATATATTTTGTAAGTTAAAATAAAAAGTGCTTTGTGAAGGACTACGTATTTATCAAATTGTCTATTGTCGAACGATAGATAGGAGTACATTCTTAATACATTGAAAGGTAACAAAATAATTATTACTTTCGATCGAACCCCCAAAATAATTTAAATAAACAAAATAATTTTATTTCTAAATGAAAGATAAAAAAATAATTTTACTTATTTCACGGTGTACGATTGGATGAAAACGACAATAAAAAAATACATCGATTTTTTTACACGTTTCCTTATTCGTATAAAAAAAAAGAAATTAAATATGTGTACGTATCGAGAGGAGTAAAAGATTTCCTCGTGGTCATTGGGAAAGGCTAGAGCTCAGCCAAAAATTCCTCCCGCGCCGTAAATTCTATATTCGAGAACTGCGAACGTGACTCGAAGACAATGTGGTCTCAGACGACTCGAAAGCTCGTAGTTTGCCAACAAAATTTTTGGGCCCCTTCGAAACGACGTTTATTATTCTTACCAAAAAATCAACGAAGACACTTTACAACACGAGCTCTCGTAATTGCACGAAAAATTCAACCGAGAAATCAGAGACTGGGAGATACAAGATCTCGAGATTTTCTACTACACTATTTTTGGATTTTCCATAGCATAAGAAAAATATTTGGATTTTGGAGCGACGTGAACTCTGTTGGACGTACTAGCTAAACAATTAAACTCGAATTCCCTCCCTCGATATCCGAGTTCCGTTGCTTTTTATTTTACGAGTTTACGGTTGCTTGAATAAGTGTTTTAACGTTGAATTATTCGTAATTAACGGAAAAGATCCGTGACGGTCAAAGTCCATATATTATGATTTAGTATTTTTTTTTTATCGACATTTTTAATGTTTTTTTAATTTTCAACGGTTCATTTAGTCTGAAAGTGTGTTAACTTGTTTGAAAGTTCAAAGCGAATAAGATTGGTACTTGGTAAGACCGTCTCTGTTATATAAAAAGCGAAGATTTTTTTATTACGATATTTGCAATCATATGTACACATTTTCTTCTTGTGTAAAATATTGAATAATTGATGGAAGCAGAAAAAATGTTTAAAAGAATTAATGTAAATACGACAAGAAATGTTCACACGTTTAATTTTTATTATTTTTTCGTGTGAACAGGATAATCGACAATCCGCCTTGTTTCTAAAAAATCGTGATACTAGAGGACATCTGAATCAAACTAAACCTCATCGACTATTGGCAAACATTGATAATTTTAAATATAAATAACTATTAATAATTTTTAATATAAATAAATATGAACACTAAAAAAATTAATAATTACAAAATTTAAATAATTTACAAAAATACTTCGCTCTGAATATTCAACCGATACTTTTTCAGAAAAGTATCGGTTGTAAATTATTCAAATTTTGTAATTGTTTATTTTTTATATCACAAAGAAGCACGTTTTTTTTGTGCTTTTTACATAAACTCTACAACTATTGATTGATTAAATATCTTTTGCCAATATCTCTAATAAACGGAAGAATCTCTCTTCTTTCAAGAAGAAAAAAACACAAAACTTTACGTGAATTATGTTTTTATGCGTTATGGATAATATGTGTTACCGTTTCGCAAAAACGCTACACATTTGAACGATCATCTCCGGAGTCGTTTTGACCGTCTCGCCCTAATTAGCTCGAAGTCGATAACCGCCTCGTGTTTCTTTTTGCCTGATATATGTTACTCTCGTGGCATATCCAGGCTAGATTCTTTAGTCCTCGGCACATACTACATCATGAGTTCGTAGCTTTCATGAATAAATTATACGATCATGGCTGTATCAACAAATGAAATAATATCGACAATAAAAGATTAGAAATAGTCATCGACAGTATCTCGAGGGAGATTCTTGTTGAAAAGATGTTTTTTGTTATTGGCTTTTGTTCATTGGCCTAATTGAAAGATATGCAGAGAAAATCCTTTCAAGAGGAATCTGTCAAAAATGTTCATCCGAGTATTATTATTATTATTATTATTATTATTCACATTGATTTAATAATAATAATAATAATAATAATAATAATAACTTTCGACGTCGTCTGACACATCAAGGCATTTTAATGCTCATTTTTAATTCAATTTATATAGTTTATACAATTTATAAACTTGCAAATAGGATTATCTTTGAGTGTTTGAATTCTACAAATTTAATACTTTTAACTTTGTTACATTTTTAAATGTTATTTCTGATTTAATTTTTTTTTAATTTTACAATTTAATACTTTTAAATTTGTTAAATTTTTAAATGTTATTTCTGATTTAATTTTTTTTAATTTTACAATTTAATACTTTCAAATTTGTTACATTTTTTAATGTAATTTCTGATGTAACTTTGTTAATAATAATAATAATAATAATAATACTCGGATGAAAATTTCAAACAAATTCCTCTTAAAATGATTTTCTCTACAACTCTTTCGATTGGGCCAATAAACAAAGGCCAATAACAAAAAAATATCTTTTAACAAGAATGTTATACTTAAATTTATTATTATTATTTTTACTTCTCTTATTTTTTATTTTATAATATTTATATTATTTTTATTAAAAAAAAGTGACTGAACGAAAAAGTTAACGCAAGATAAATACAAAAATTTCTTGAAAGCTGAATTTTCAGATTTTTGCGAGGAAAGATCTGAAAATTCTCTTATTCCACGTGTTTCGTGCTCTCGAGGAATTATTAATTTCCACACATCGTAAAATATCGAACGAGATAAAAGGACGCTCTTAATGTTCGAATCGAAGAAATGGCAAGTGAAACTATGTGGAGTGTCATTTTTCGAAACGAATCGTAAAAGCTTCTGCGACGAGGTAATAAAGACGTGCAGTCGTGTACTTGGCAATTTAATTGTGTTAATGTTCACTGGTTTCTTATATGTTACGTCGAACTCGATTTCTCTCGACAATACACGTTTCTATATATAGTGGTGGACGATAGAACATATTATTTATGATCTTTTCCTCTCCTCCCACCTTTGTCGCTCTCCTACCCTCCCCCTCCCCCCTCCACTCCCAATTTTTCTCAATTTCTCTCTGTCACCGTTTTATGGGCGTTTTCACGTTGGCATGACGAACACGCATTCTTGGTAAACATTTTGAAATATTTGTGACTTTGTTAACGGGCTACTGGTAACGAGTCTTCCCTCAATTTTATTTGTCGCGCATATGCGACAACGTACCGAAAAATGCAAAAATGTCGAAGCTTCCAATTTCCGATATTGACGTCATTTTTTTTTCTTTTCTATCAAACGATCGTTATTTTTTTTCACATTTGAATTATACGGTAAGAAAAATATTATTTATCCCTGCTCGCACAAAACATTTGAATTTTTTAAATTGTTTTATAATCGTTATAAATTTTACTGACAATGAAATTATAAGCCTATTTTCATATTTTTTGTATGTTTTTCATAAAACTCAATTGTTCGATATACGATAGTTTGGGGTGTGAGAGAAGAAAGTTCGTTTTTACAACGATGAGCGCGGAGCTGTACTGATTATCAGTATAATGTTACGTGAAAACTAAATTATTGGTCAGCCATTTTTTGATAAAGTAAAACTATCTTTTTATTTAAAAATCAATACATATCGTTATTTATATTTAAATGTTTATATATACAATTTTCCGTATATAATTTTATACATACATTTATCATAATATCTATTTACATTTATTATATATAAATATATTTATTTCTTTAATATATAATTATATTTATTTATTCCGATGTATATTTACACTTTCTAAATGTACAGTAACATATATTAATACGTAAATATAAATGAGGATATGTATTGATCCGTGAAAGTAAATTGGAACATCCAGTTAACTCCTGAATCAGAAGTGTTAATAAAATATATAAACAATACGTTTGACTTCGTCGCGGTTGATACCAAGGACGTGACGAAAAATGTAGCCATTGATAGAATAGTTTAATAGGTGTGAAAAACGTACCGTTCAATCCTGCATAATCCTGATGCAAAATACTCCAGAAACGTCATCTAGCTAAACATCAAACTCATAGATAGAAGATAGAGTAAATAAATACACACGCGCGTTAAATTAGTTACGCGTATAAATAACATGCACACGTATTAAAGAAGCGATTCGTTCAAGTTGTACATGCAAGTGTTGGAGACCAATGTCGGGAGTAGACCATAATTTCGAAAGGAATTTTGGCTATGACCCAAAAAGTCTGGGCAAACACGAGACACCGGCAATCCCTTGAGCCGTCTTGATTCTATCGTATTTTGTCCTGGTGGTGGGGATGACGCGATACGACAAATCGTACTCGAAGAAACAGTCACGAATCGCTGAAAAATCGTGCAAACCGATTTAACGGTTTGCACGATTTTTCAGCTTATTCCAGACGTTCACCGTATCATTGAACATCATACGAAGTATCAGCGATTGTCGATTGGATTGGCAATTTTGGAAATGAAAAAGTCATTGGTAGACAAAAATGATGAAAATTCGAAATTAAAAGAAAATTCGAAAATAAAAATTAGAAATTAGTATTCTTGTTCGTATTTTCGGACCATTCGAAAGATTGAAAAAAGTGGGCAAGTGCGAGTCGGACTCGCGCACGAAGGGTTCCGTACCGTCCGTAGCAAAAACCGGTAAAAAATCGTGTTTTTTGTATGGGAGCCCCCTTAAATATTTATTTTATTTTAATTTTATTATTTATTATTAAAGTAAAAATACAACTGAGTATTTTGTGAATATTTCATGCGCCTACCTGTTGCCGTTATTGATATCGAGCAAAAAAGGGCAACAAAAACGCGTTTGTTGTATGAGAACCCCCCTTAAATATTCATTTTTTTTGTTTTTAGTATTTGTTGTTACAGCGTCAACAGAAATACATAATCTGTGAAAATTTCAGCTGTCTAGCTATAGCGGTTCTTGAGATACAGCCTGAACCGTACGGAACCCTAAAAAGATAACAATTACTATATCACACCATTCGGTTAATTAAAAATATGATATGAAATAAATAGACGTTTTACGAAACCTGAAAAGTGAAGATTTTTTGGAAATTCTTACCTCGTGGTAAAACCATGTTTATTATGTTTTTGGGGTTGCTGAAACCGAATTTAAAATCCATTTAACTCCGCTTGAAAGTTTTGCCATAACCTCGAATAACCCGGTACGTCTAGTTTCTATAAGGTATATAAAAATATATATCACAAGAAGAGAGGGCGATACTTTTCAGGGTATATCCATTCAACGACTCCCCATTGACTCGTACTCGAGCTATCTTTGATGAAAAACACGCGTAATGTTATCGTACGAAAAAAGAAATCACGAGGTGCTTCAACGCTTCCATTATTATGAGTACTTGACTGTTCCAAAATATGGGATCGGCTATGTGCGGAACGCATATTTGCAATTTTCAAGGACAAAAGTCTAATGCCCTATTTGTCAGTTTATAAAATGTATATAATAAAAAATTTTAAAAAATTAAATCAGAAATAACATTTAAAAATGTAACAAATTTAAAAGTATTAAATTTGTAAAATTAAACAAAATAAAATCAGAAATAACATTTAAAAATGTATCAAATTTAAAAGTATACAATTGTAAAATAAAAAAAAATAAAATCAGAAATAACATTTAAAAATGTAACAAATTTAAAAGTATAAAATTGTAAAATAAAAAAAAATAAAATCAGAAA
>JAPYZI010007109.1:0-17839 GCA_030523105.1 Ophioninae sp. A BG-2022a
CGGATCTTAATGATTAAAAAAGGATTTTGAAGAGAAAATCATAACGAAGAGATGGAGCGCAAAGTGGAGTGGCAAATCCCAAAGGAAAAGAAGTTATTCTGGATTTAGTGAACAAACTTTTTTCCCCCAAAAATCGAAAAAAATTTTTGATTTTTAATATTTTTTTTATTGGTCCATTTCGATGTAATTTTATCCCCTGAGCACGAATCCACCATTTGATTCGCCCTAAACTCTGAATTTCTACGGAAAAATATCTCGAGGCAAAGAGGGGCCGCGTCGAAAGTTCAAAATAATTATTGATTTTCAAAATAAATACACACATATTTTTAAAATTATAAACAATATTTCGAGTGGAAAGAATTTCAAACAAAAAAAGCTCTATACTGTAAAAAAATTATAAAATTTTTTTTATCGTATAATAAACAGAATATTAAAAAAAAACTTTAACAAAATTTATAAAAGCGGTTATTAAAAAGCATCGTACATTTTTTTCAACTGCTTACATTTTTGTTTGCATCAGAAATTGTTTTCAAGAAATTAATAAAAATTCAAAAAGTCGTTGATTGTATGAAGAAAAGTTGTTATTTCACTTCGAAAAAAATTTATGTTGATCTTCGTTAATTTTTATTCGGGATTTGACACTCTGCCGGATCAATAATTTTCCATTTCGCATACGAAGCTATTTTAAGAATGGAAGTACAGAGGTTAGGGTTCGATTTAAATAACGTTACACAATTACTCCATTTATTATTTTAATTCTTCTTTTTATTAAACATTTTTTCTTCTTTTCATCATTCCTATATTTAAGGTTGTAAGGAATGTGAGCGGGTTGAAAGTGGAATATGGGACGGGAGCGGAAGAATTTGGGAGCATATTTACACGCGCTCGATTACTGATATATATCTGTAAATACAATCGTGGCCAAAAGTATTAGGCAACCTGAAATTGTTCTATCCGACTAAAAAATCGAATATTTCATCGGAAAATAATCATAAACGGATTAACCATACGGCTTTCCAAAGAGGACAAATTCAGTTACGATTTACTTTTTTATTATTATTTTTCCAATTTTTTTTTGTACTCGGTATATTATTTCGAAAATACCGTTTTTATTACGATTTCCGTATCTTGGGAAATCACGTGTCGAATTTTGATAAATTATGATCTCTCGATAAGTTCTTTAATAAAGATTTTTTGATTTTTGTAATTTTTGTATGGAACGATCTAGTTTTTTTAAAAATACGTCATTTTTTAGCCACTACACTTAAAGAATTTTTTTTTCCAAAATTTCATTGCGTCGCAATTTTTATCGTTTACAAATAAAAACAGTGACAGAAAGAAATTTTTTTTCCTGAATTAAAAAAAAAAAACAAATTACAGTCTTTCAAATTACGTCGTATGATAATTTATCCAAAATCCTCACTTCATAAAAAAAAAAAAAATTTTTTCAAATTAAAAAAACAATACGTAATTCAACCCTGAATTGTTCTTTTTAAAAATAATCAAAACCATCGCGCCGAGAGGGCAGCGTGTAATTTAGCAACGTGCAAAAATCGAGAAAACCCCAAATTTTCAAAATGACCTACCGCTTGCAATAAAAATCGAAAAAAAAAAAAAAAATAAGAATAAAGCTATCTCGTATTTGAAACACTGTTTAAAAAATGAGTGGTCAACTTTTGGCCCAGCGATATACTATTTTCCGCCCGGATAGAAATATTGCAAGTTGCCTAATGGCCAAGACTGCGTATATCTCGAAACAATTATGATAATTAGACGCCTTCAATTATCCACGTACATCTGGATCGTCTTCAGAACAGTCTACATTTTCTGTCACTTCTCTCTGACGCGCGATTCGGACTTAAGATAATAATAATAATAATAATAAAAATAAAAATAAAAATAATAATAATAATAATAAACAAGTATTTTTGCGCGACCTCGTTACAAATAGAAGGTTTTTTTTCCAGTATCGAAATCAACTTGCTCTTTCGGTGATCCGAGAATAATTAAGGGTGGCGAAAAAAAAAAATAAAAAATGGAATAAAATATATATATATATATATATGTGTATATATATATATATATACATATATATGATATATAAAATCGATCTACCTATCAGTACATTATAATATATAGTTTCTCTTCTTATTTTTCGTTGTAAAATAAAACATTCTATTATATCAAATTTGACGATGTATTTTTTCTCGCACGCTTTTCACATCGTTCCATTAGCGCCTCTTGAAACGTTACACGTAGCTATTATTCCGGCGTGTAAAGATTACTTCCTGTGTACAGGGGGTAGAAGTCTTTGAAATCAGAGAAAAAAAAAAAAAAAAAAACTTAAAAATGACAATGACAGAAACACGAGTGTTACGATTGCACATTTAATGTCAGGGCACGAAACGAATAAAATAATTATTGTAATAATTATTAATAACGATATTAATATTAATACTATTAGTAATAATAATAATAATAATACTAATAATAATTCACTGTATTTACAATCCGTTCGTTTCGAAATAGATTTTCAATCTCTTTTCGATTGGACAATGAAATTTTTCGAGGCGTTTCGATAACGTTCTAATTATTTATAGATAATTTTACTAGTACGCTGTTTTTTTTTTTATCAATGCTTCCTGTGCTTTGCCACCAACGTCCTTGAAAAATCCGCGTATATTTACGCGGTAAGCTCTACGTTTTCGTATTCAAATACCAAGAGTTTGTTAACTTATTTTAATTATTAATACACGCGGATAAATGTTTTTCCTCTCATTTGTTGAAGCTAACACGTGGATTTTTTTATCTTCAATAAAATAATGGATTTTTTTTTATCACGACGTTTTTAAACGGTCGTTCAACCACGTCGAATACACTCGGAAGAGAAACAAGGAAATGTGAAAAAGCTTTCGTAAAAATGAATGAGGCAATCAGGGAAGAATAAAAAAAAAAAAAAAAATTGTTAGGGAAGAAATTATTGATGAATTATTGGTATGTTGATTGTTAGAAGTGGCTGGCAAACTTATGACTCTTTTGTTTGGGTTTGTTTGGGTTGAGGAACGTATCGAGGAACGTATCGAAATGCAGGCATTTTTAATTTTCAAAATATCGAATTTATAAATCAATCAACGATCCATTTGGATACGATGCAGTTTTCTAATTTTGATCGGTGGATCTCAACTATTGAAATTATTTTCACTGGCGTTGGGGCTCGTCCAATTAAAAATCACTGATGACGTTTTGCAACATCATTAATCAGGGATATTTATATTTATTCGGTGAAATAATTCTTCAGATATTTCGAAATCCGAATAATTCGAAATTGCTGATTCGTTCATCGATCGATAAAACAAAGATTTTTCGTATTTTTGTGCTGATTATAATTGATACAGTTTAATTTGATTGTTGCAATTTTCAAGACCCTCCGACGTGGTAATAATAATAATAATCGACTAATTAAAAGTTACGATTTTTCAACCGTTCGAAAAAGTCGTTCGAAGAACAAAAATGTTTGGAATCATGAAAAATAATGGAAGAAAAGAATCTGCCAAAAAAAATTGGGAATTACGTAATGTGATAGTAGAAAAATATTCCCAATAGAAATACAGCCATGAGTGAAAGTGCAAAAAATGAAGTATAAAAATAATATAAAATAAAAATATATTGACTTTTTTTTTTTTTTTTGATTAAGCAAAGGCGTACGAAATGATTAATGAGGAAACAAAAAAAAATTGATGAAAAAAAACGGTAGGGGGCGTTGAGTACAATTTGATCGGAAGGACGTGGCAGTTTGCGATCTCTCACGAGGAAGACAATACTAAATACTTAGCAAAATTAATAAGTACGGGCTATGTACATATGTACAACGATCACAACTTTCTGTGCCATTATCATTATCATTAATTACATTAATCGTCAGTGATTTATTGTCACGTCGAAGAGTGGGTGTCCGCTCGTATTCGGCCTGTGTTTTCTCGTATTTGCGTGTCTAGCGAGCTTCAAGAATCGCTTGACAAGCGAGGAGGAAAAAAACCACGATGAGAAAAGATAGATGGATAATAAAATCCTTTGGATGAGTTATCCGGGCCTGGTATTTCATCGAAGTATATTCCGCGTACTCTTTCTCTCTTTCTCTCTTTCGCTTAAAATCGTTCGCCGAGAAAGTAGAGAGAGAAAAAAAAAGAGAGAGAGAGAGAGAGGAGGGGAGTAAATGAACGAGAATGATTGAACAGAACGCAGTACAAGCGTACGAAAGGCACGCGGTTACAACGGTACTGCACTTCGAGGACTCGTGACACGACCCGTAGTATTATTTCTTCTTTTTTTTTTTGTTGCCCCCAAGTGAAAATTCCAATGCTCAACCATCCGTGGATAATTAGGTACCAAGCTTTCATCTTTTAGACTGGCCCAAAAGTTACCGCGTTGATGGTACAGCAAAGATCCAACTTTTTTTGAAATTTCAAATATCCAACAATATCCATGTAGATGTCAATATGCAAGAACTTAAACAGTCATGAAAAAGTTGTCATGAAGAAGTTGTCATGTCAAGTTGTCATGTCAAGTTGTCATGTCAAGTTGTCATGTCAAGTTGTCATGAAGAAGTTGTCATGTCAAGTTGTCACGTCAAGTTGTCACGTCAAGTTGTCACGTCAAGTTGTCACGTCAAGTTGTCACGTCAAGTTGTCACGTCAAGTTGTCACGTCAAGTTAAGTTGTCAAGTCAAGTTGTCATGTCAAGTTGTCATGTCAAGTTGTCACGTCAAGTTGTCATGAAGAAGTTGTCACGTCAAGTTGTCATGAAGAAGTTGTCACGTCAAGTTGTCATGAAGAAGTTGTCACGTCAAGTTGTCATGAATAAGTTGTCACGTCAAGTTGTCATGAATAAGTTGTCACGTAAAGTTGTCACGTAAAGTTGTCACGTAAAGTTGTCAGGAAGAAGTTGTCACGTAAAGTTGTCACGTAAAGTTGTCACGTAAAGTTGTCACGTAAAGTTGTCACGTAAAGTTGTCACGTAAAGTTGTCACGTAAAGTTGTCGTTTCGGTACTGGCGAACTCGTCGTTTCAACTTTGGACAAAAATTAATTCCCCGATACTTTCCAATTCCCGATGTCCAGAACTACGCTAATAGTAAGTTACAGCCAATATGATTCCAACATTGATACCGATCTTTGCATCGACGGATATACTATTGTGGCAGTTTTTCACTGATATAGTTTTTATGGTATTATACTGTAATAAATACATTGTCGGCTAGTCGGGTCAATTTTGAGATCAATGTTGATAAGGTATAGATAGCTAGTATAAGCTTATTAACGGACCGAGATTTTTTCCCTCGATGCGGAAGAGTTGGTCCAGTACTGGGCCAATGTTAGATCAGTTCTAATTTATTTCCCACAATTTTTCCTTTATGGGAAATACCATTTTGTTATCCGTTCGATACTGGGCCGCAGATTGTACAATATTAAATAAAATAACAATCGAGACTGAAAAGTTTATAAAGGGTGACCGGAAATTCGACCTATTCCTTCAAAGGGCTCGTAATAGAGGTCATTTGCAATAAAAAAAGTCCCATCAACTGGGAGTCCAAAATTGATGGTTATTGAGATATTGATGTTTTTATGTTTTCTGAAGAATTTTCTGACTTTCTGTCTAAAATAAAAACAATTATTAAAAAAATACGTTATTATAAATAACGATTTCATACTTTTCTGAGAGACCAAGAGTTAGCGAATATTTAAAATCAAATTTTGCATTCAAATTTTACATAACCTGAAAATTAAAAAACCTTAAGTATTTAATTTAACTGAATTTCTCTTATCTTTCTCCTGAATCTCTCTTTATTTCTTAAAAAAAAAAATGTACGGAACTGTAAGTACATCGCTAACTCTTGGTCTCTCAGAAAAATTATCAAATCGTTGTTTATAACAGCGTATTTATTTCATAACTTTTTTATTTTAGGCAGAAAGTCAGGAAATGCATCAGAAAACATAAAAACATCAATATCTCAATAACCATCAATTTCCGACCCCTAGTTGATGGGACATTTTTTGTTCCAAATGACCTCTGCTATAAACCCTTTGAAGAAATCGGTCCAATTTTCGGTCACCCTGTATATTGAGTACTGATAATGACTTTGGTCACGATTGGAATCATGGTGAAAACAACGGTAATTCTTCTTCATCGTTTTCATAATGATTTCATCCATGTTGGTTGGGCCAACATTGGTTTGCCAACGTTAAAATGACGACTAATCAGTACATCGGCTGTATTAATGACTCGTCCAATTTTTTCATGGATAATTTTGGATATTAAAATCTTGAAACAACCATTAGATATTTTACGTGCCATCGATGTTTTAACGTTAGAGACAACCTACAGTATCGAAAATTGGTACCCTCTATTGGGTTAAGTATCAACCGATTGTCCACAAATGGTTGAGCATTGCAATTTCTACACGAGTGTTCAATAATCTGAAATTTGGATATCAGTGCTTCATACACAAGTCCACTATCGAGTCAGCTTCGACTGTATCACTAAAAAATATATGTTTCAATGGACAGTCGTAGCTTGCTTTGAACACGAGAAATATTGATAAAATGTAATCGAACTGTTCCGGAAGCCAGGGCCAACCATGGGTATCGATTAATTGATGAAAAATAAAATTTCCTCGTTAACGAAGAATTCATTATTGCATTCAAATTTTGCAAACTCCAATTTTATAAATAGGAAATTTATAAATATGTTTATATTTATAAATATATTTATACAAATTTTATAAAAAATTTATTAAATTTATAAATATATTTATATTTATAAATTTCGGATTTATATTATTAATACGAAATTTTGCATCGAGCTTCCTCTTAATATCTCAAGAGTAAATTCTTAACCGATTTTTGGCAACTGACAATAGTTTTTGAGATATGGAATTGAAAAAAAAAAAAAAAAAAACTATTATTTCATCGAATACGAGTATATGTGGATGGACCGTCGCGGCTCAATGATACATTAACTCCTCCGGATTTACTGCTTGCTGATGAACAATGCTCACACTTATGCGTATATCACTCACCATGTCGGATATATATCTGTTTGGGTTTATTTCGATATATTTAAAATAGTAGGAGCGCAGATAAATAAATAACATTCATATCAGAGGGGTTTGCTTTTCGGAGCTTTATCCCTCGTTTTTTTTTACGTATTATTATTACAGTTTTACAACCTGCAGTTACAAAATATCCAAAAACAAATAATCAATGGCGGACATGGATCTAGCGAGTCGTTTATCCGCCTATGATACCCTAAATGGTCCTCGACGAATTATTTTAAAAAAAGAATTAGTCAAAATTAAATAGTTACCGAGTTATGATGATTTTACGATTTTTTAAATAAATTTTCTGGCTTTCTACAAAAAACAAATAATTCCAACAAATATACTCGACTTTAAATATCCAATTGATATTTCGATAGTTTATTTTGTTCGTTTAAATTTTTACTCGAAAATAATTATTAAAATGACACGAGTTAGTTCCTCATTCCATAAACTTTCAAAAAAGACAAAGAATGATTGCTACTACTTTGGAGTACGATCGAGTATCACCTTTTCACGTTATAAAAATAGGCGAATTATGGGAATGCATTTTTTAAATGTTCAGAAAAATATCAATTGAATATTCAGAGTTAAGAATTTTGATTAAATTCTTTGTGTTTTCGTGAAAAGCCAGAAATATTACGAACAATTTTAAAATCATAATGACTCGGAAACTTTTCGATTTTGACCCCTAGTCCATGAGGCCTGTTCGTGTCTAATGACCTCTAGAATAATCCTTTTCAAGGAATAGGTCGACTTTTCGGTCACCCTATATATATGTACAGTGGTTAAAAAAAAATATTTGCACACCTCGTCTCAAAATGATCCGTCAAAAAAAAAAAAAAATAAAAATAAAAATAAAACGCTTTAACTAATATTTGTTGTCGATAGCTTATCTTAAATATACATGTTATTCGTTTACAAGAATCATGGGAAAACAGAAAAAAAAAAAATAAAGCGATATTAACAATTTCCTGTGAGGTGTACGAATACTTTTTTTTTTTTTAATTCAATGTATACCGGTATATCTCTGTTTATAATTAATTTTATAATATATACGAGAATCTATTCGATATGGCCGCAACCTACAAGTCGTACCTTGGAGCTTTCGAATTGCACATTTCCGTAGATGATTTCGCGAATAAACTTGAATCGGACCGTGTATCATTATTTTCATTCATCGTTTACGATTTCAAAGTTTGCGACGTTAAAACGCTTTTCTCCATCTGCCATTATTTGAATGATTTTTTGTTTTTACAATTTGAGGTTAGGCCCGTCCCTACGACGGGAATTTAAAAAACATTTTCGGGCTTAAATGACCTGACTTGCGAAGAAACGCGTCGAAGAAATTTCCATTGCGATCCAACGATGCAGTCCTCGATATTCTTCTCGTTACGAAAGGAAATGGTTCGTACAGGTGGTACGGCTGGTACCCGTGTTATCACTGAAAAAAGTCGCGGAGGCTGATCTCCAAGTGTTGAGAATCCCGATGATCCGGTGGATGTCGCTGAAATCTTCTTCCATTTCTGACGATTAGAGTTTAAACGTGTACGGTTAGAACCTGTCGAGGTCCGACCTGTTGGCTGGTGCCGGGTTGTTGATGGGAATACGCGGGTTCTTGAAGACGCGGTTTACTGTAGGGTTTGTGAAGGCCCTCCTCGTAGCTGTAGCTAGCGGTGTTATTGCGAGCCTCGGCACTGGTCGGTTTGTACAAAGGTGGCAAGCGATGTCTGCCCTCATCGGAGACCATTTCAAGACTCTCCTCGGTGGGTCCGAGTCCGCTCAGAGGAATACCGGAGAGTGGTCTGACGACGGAAACTCTTGGTTCACCTGGGTCCTGATCTTTCAGAGGATTCGCATACCTGCGTAGGTTTTCCTCGTTTTGTAAGTTGTTGGATTTTTCATCGAGATCGCTGCGATGACGATGAAGGGATGTTTCGCTGCTCGTAGTGGCGGTCAGGCCGGACCTCTGTCTGAGCCTGAGATACCACAAGCCGCCGAGAAGAGCGAGGAGTAGAACGGTCGCCAATGCACCGCCTAAAACGGCGACGTAACTGCTGCTAGTGTTACCGGAGCCGGCAACGTTGGGATCACTCAATAGAGCGGTTTCAACTTTGACCTCAAGAACTGAGGCGAAAGCGAGAGGTCTGCTGAGGGGGCGACTGAGGGCCTCGCCTAGATCGCGAGCCGCGTCAGCTGCGGCCTCCGAGAAGATGGTTACTTCGACGGTGTCGTTGTCGCCGGGCTTGAGATCGCAAAGGAGGACAATTGACTGTGGTCGTCTAGGGTCGGCTAGGAGTCTCCGCAATCTTCGGCACAGCAACTCCACCGAAGTACCAGCCATGAGAGTGTCCCTTCGAAGAAGAATCGTCAGTCGGGAACAGGTCGGACCCGGCGTTGCTTGGCTGGGCCAGCAGGATGGCGGCGCCGGAAGCGCCGGTGGACCCACTCTTCTTCCGGTCTCGATCGGTCGACACTCGCCCCAAGCTGTGCACAATGGCGCCAGGCAACTCTCACCCGGTGATGGAACGCATACCTCGTGCGCCAGACACGACGTACCGTTCAAGCAATTACCCTGACCGCACCAGACGTTGCTGCACTGGTTTTTTCCGTTTCTGCACTCGCACACGTTGCAGTCGTCGTTCCATTCGACCGCTGCACAACCGACGCCACCGGCCGTTCTTATCTCGCAATGAATTCCCGTCCGACTCGGCGGGCACACGCACGAGTAACTCGCTATTCCGTCCACGCAAGTTGCACCACCCATACAAGGGTCGCTCGCGCACTCGTTCACGTTGATACGACAATCAGGCCCGGTAAAACCTGGGGCGCACTCGCAACGGAACCAGTTTACCCCGTCCACGCAACGGCCACCGTTCAAACACGGCAACGGTTGACAATCGTCCACGTCGCGACGGCAATTCGGACCCTCGAAACCTTCTCGACACACGCAACGGTAACTACCGTCAGCCGTGTTGACGCACGTTGCACCGTTTTCGCAAGGATTGCTCGCGCAAGCTGGTGACGCTATGTGACACGCTGCACCTTCCCAACCTGGCGGACAGTGGCAAGTAAAACTGTCCCCTCGATCTTGACACGTACCGCCGTGCCGACAAGTTCCCGGCTCGCAGTGACCTCCCCTTAACGTACAAGTCTTTCCTTTCCATCCTCCTCGACAGTTGCACGTAAAATCAGCCATCCCGTCCACGCATGTTCCGTTGTTCCGGCATGGTGACGTCTCGCACTCGTCCACGTCTGCAACAGTCATCAGACTCGTCTATTAGCTTTTCACTCCAGCCAAACTTACTCAATGAACTTTTGCCCTTTTTACTCTCGATTTTAGCCAGTCAACGAAACATTATTACCAAGTCCAACGTATTTATTTTATTATCTTTTTTCTAATATGAATAAGACTCCGATGTTCGATGTTCATGGGAAAATGAGTGTTTTCGATCTTGAGTGTTCTTCTAGTCGTTAGATCGCACAATACAAATTTTAATGATAATTTTTTTACTTCGAGCAATTCTCTTTCATTTGGTAACGTTTGTTACATCAGGGCTAGAATTATTGGTCTCACCTTGATCGCAGAGATCTCCAGTCCAGCCCTCTCTGCATATGCACTCGAACGAGTTGACAAGATCGACGCAGGTACCACCGTTCAAGCAAGGATTATCCCGGCAATCGTTGATGTTTTCATGGCAGTGTTGGCCGGTGTAACCAGGATCGCAAATGCATCTACCACCGCTGCAACGGCCTCTACCACCGCAAGGTGTGCCTTCACTACCGCAACCAAGATTTTCGTCGGTCTGTGCCAATTGGGGATTGTGCGAAGCTGGTTCCGAACAATTTTTTCCCTGCCACTGTTCCGGACAGTGACAGTAATAGTCGGTTTGAGTGTTGAAGCATGGCGCCGTATTTCTGCAGGGATTTGGAATGCAATGATCGCGATCAATCTCGCATTGATATCCGGTATAACCAACCGGACAAACGCATTCGTAAGCGTTAACTAGATCGCGGCATTCGCCACCATTCTGGCAAGGTTTTGAAGCGCACTCGTCAATGTCCAGGTCGCAGTCTTTTCCTGAATAGCCCGGGGTGCAGGAACAATGATAGTCGTTTACGAGATCGATGCACAATGCTCCGTGTTGACACTGACCAACGCAGTCGTTTATATTCTTCGTGCAGTTCTTTCCAGTGAATCCACTGCGACAACGACATCTGGAATGCCAAGAGATCGTCCTTTCGTTCACTAGGGATATTATTGCTATCGGTAAGGTGGAACGGAATTGTTGATAACCCCAGATTTACTTTACCAGATAAACTTGACTCCACTGTGTTAAGTTCATAGTTAGTAGTTTTAGTAAGTTCAAATTTCGCGTGCCGGTGAAAGTGACCAGTCGAAACTCGTTGAAAGTTTGAATTTTATAAAAATATAATAAAAGTGTGGAAAATTGTTGTTCTTTCGTAGAAACCTATAGGTAAGTGAATGATTTTGAGCACATTTTTTCTTTTAGTTTCACTCAATGTTGCAGTAATGTTACACTTCTTAAAATGTCAAATAAATAAAAAATGATAAATATTTTTGTTTGGCTTGGTTTGTTTGTTTGGTGCAACGTTGAGTGCAGTGATGTTACACTCCCTAAAATGCGAAATAAATAAAAAATGATAAATATTTTTGTTTGGGTTTGTTTGGGTTTATTTGTTTGTTTGGGTTTGTTTGGGAGTGTAACATTACTGCACTCAACGTTGCAGTAACGTTACACTCCCTAAAATGCCAAATAAATAAAAAATAATAAATATTTTTGAATTTCTGAGAAACACGTGTTTTTTTATTTGTTTTATTTGTTTTATTTGTTTAAACCTATCATATTCCAAAGTAATTAAAAAATGTATGATCTTGGGCTACAAAGGGTTAATTGTGAAATATCATGGCTTGTATACGTTTATATTTTTCAACGCTTCAATCCAAACGAATGACGAATTTTTACCTACTGTTTAGATTTCAAAAACAGGATTCGTAGTGTTAGGAAATGGGCACCATAATTTTGAAGCTACGTCGCAAAGCAACGAAAATTCTTTCGTGTCTTTTTTTAAATCCTTCTATTAATATTATTAACCAAAATTCCTTTTAGCCGATTTGGGTTTCATTTTTCTCAAGCAAATAGTATTTTATAAAAAAAAAAAAAAAAAAAAAAAAAAAAAAACAACAAACTCCGTAAGAAATTTGAAAAGACCTAAAAATGATGGAAGTTCAGTTACAAGTAGATAATCTCGATTGGCATAAAAAGAAAAACAACGAACGAGCTTTTAATCGAAAAGGAAACAGCTCTATCCTGTTTTCCTTTTTGCTGGTGTTTCATAAAAACGTTTGATCACCTGTAGTCTCCGGCAAGGTTGACACAAGAGATGGAATTCTTGCACGGTGATTCCTTGAGGGCGCACTCGTCAACGTCAAATTGGCAAAGAGTTCCTTGCCACGAGGATGGACACTTGCACAAGAATTCGTTTTTTCCGTCGACGCACGTGCCACCGTTTTGACAAGGCTGAGACGCGCACTCGTCGAGATCGGTTGCGCAATATGGACCAACGAATCCTGGAGCGCACTCGCAATTAGCCATTTCTCCGATCTCGCGACAGGTAGCCCCGTTCAAACACGGATTTGAAGCGCATGGGTTGTCAACTTTTTCACACGTAGGACCGGAAAAACCGTCTGGACAAGTGCATCTGTACTGATCGGGGGCTGTATTCTCGCACGTAGCACCGTTCTGGCAAGGCTCGTTCGTACCGCAATAATTGAGATCCTGATCGCAAAGAATACCGCCCCAATTGGTGTCGCATATGCATTGCCAACTTGACCCGTTGCAGTAACCGTGTTTGCAGCCTGGATAAGGTGTACACTGATCGCACAATTCACCCCTCCAACCGTGACGACACTTGCATTCACCGCTCACGTTGCAATGCCCATGAATTGGATGACATCCCTCTTTGCACACGGCTGTATTTTCATGAAACAAACATTTTTGAAAAATCCATTAAACCTCTTGTATCATTCAATAATTACTTGGTCACATCACTATTTTTAACAACGCAATAACAAAAACTCGTAAGTACAATTTGAAACGGTTTCCGAGTCATGTTCAGCGTCAATGTCCAAATTAGAATACAAATTCGTTCAAAAATTCTAATTGCTCTGATATACCGGTTCTATTTCAATTTCCTGATTTACGAGAATTTCAAATGATACTTCTCAGCGGAATTTCGTTCATTTTCAAAAAACCAATACGGTCCTGATCTTCCAATTGGATCCGGACAAAAATGAGTGTACGGGGATGCAACTGTATTGTTATCAAGAAATAGAAATTCATATGGGAATCCAATAAGATATTCATAACGAATCGGGAAGAGCTAGGGAATAGGATACATATCAGGAATTGGGAAGAAACAAGAGATCTAATTGGCTTTTTATCACGAAATAAAAATAAATATGGAAATCCAATAGAAACTCTATTAGAAATAAGAAAATATGCATGGCGATCCAATTGGATCCTTGCAATTCCTTCGCTATATCAATAAAAAAAAAAAGTAAACAATTTTTCCGTTTGTTTGGGTTTGTTTGGGTTTTTTCCGTTTGTTATAACTAACTGCAAAAAACATTAAACCGATATATTGCCATATATTTTCAAAAACGATAAGCCTCCGTTAATAAACGATATCAGTTTACATTTGCAATAGAAAATCCATCGTGAAAATCCAAACACGTACCATAGGCCTTATAGAATTACTAAAGTGTGTAATAGTATAGCCAAAGCAACGTATAGCCACTTTCGTATCGAATATTCCTCAAGAAATAAACTTTTTATAAATATACGTCCTCGTTTTAACACGTGTTACCTCTGCTTCAAAGATATGCAAGCATGAGTGTGTGCATATCGGCACGTATATAATCCCGGTGTGCACTTTCAAAGTTTCCACGAGGATCTCGCCTCGAGAGCGCGGCATTTCGCAATGCTTTTATAATTCGAACCACACGATTCTCGATCAAGCCAAGGTAAAAGTAGACACGTTTCCCTGGAGCGAATTATCATCCAATGTATCATCAGTCTTCTTCGATGAGAGTAACAAACAATTCTAGAAACTCCGCAAGGACTTTAACTTTCGTTAAGATTATCGGGTATTAAAAATTATCACTGCAATTATTATTAATACACATACCCCGAGTATCATTTTTCCATCGCGGAAGCATACATTTTTTTCGTCTCTGAATAAAAAAAAAAAAAAAAAACTGGAACTTCCTGTGAAAAGAAAGCTAGAACTTAAATCTGGTCCGAATTGAGTGTTAGGCCCAATGGGAACAGGTCATAGTGGATAATTTCCTTCCAATCCTACCAAACGTACAGGAAAACCTTCTTGGTCGTTAATCCAGGCTTGGCGATCATTTGGCGCCAGCTGACTGTGATTGGACCACTTTTTTTTTCGGCTATTGGTTTCGTATACGACTAATTTTTCATCACCGGTTATCATCCGGTTTGAAAATGGGCAAATTTCGTAACGTTTCAGCAAAGAATCGCAAGCATTAGGTTCAAAAGGTTCTCTCGCGTCAATTCGTTTGGCACCGATACACGGAGCTCCTTTTGGGGACCAGCTAAATGGTTCCAAACGGTTTTCTACCTAATCTTCAGTTCCTAAGTGATTTATCACATGCCCGTCCAACTGGACGATTGGCCTATCCAAATGTGTCCTATCTTCGACGTCTTTATTATCAAATCTGAATCCCTGGAACCATCGATTTACTGTTGCATTGGAAACTCTGATACAGTCCATGAACAGCAGAAACTTTATTACCGGAGTTTATTTCGTTTGTTTTGCTGCAAGAATCAGTCGCGTGACGTTCGATGTGCAGCAGTTCGTTCGAGCATGGACCTACAGACACAGATAGAAAGCAATCCCTTCGGGAAAAGAGAAAAGGTAAGAAGGAGATTGGGGGATGAAGAGTGATGGAATAAATCGTAGCGGTAGAAAACCAGAGTCTCACTGTGCTTCCATTCTCTGATGACCCTACGCACGATTGGTACAGCGATCAAACGAACCGGAGAACGCCGCTGTGGAAAAGCTACCAGAGATGGTCGATCGCTCCATCATTTTTTTTACATCTGTAATAATTGTGTTTGCTCGGTCTATGGTTATTACGTGTATGTGGGGATGGACCAATAGGCTTAAAGGTAGATACAGCCTCGTGATTCTTTACCGTTACATCATGCCAGTGCCCGCGGTATTATTTGATTAATAGCCACGTGTCCTAGCTTACTCGCACGTTTTTCCATCTATCATTCGCTTTCTTCGGACCTCCATCATTTTCTTGCTTTATCTTCCTTTTTCCATCTATCCATCCATCTATTTGTCTCTCTGGTTGGTGCGCTTCGTTTCCTCTCTCTTTTACATATATACGCGCACACATCGTTTCTTTTTTTCGTTCGCTGTCCATCCCGATGACGGAAATTTAAATGACACGATTGCAGCACGGTGTGAAAATCCAAGACTCGAGAAATTAAGCGCCGTATTATTGATACGCGGAGAGGAAGAAGAAATAATGTTTGTGATGACAAACGAAACGGCGGCTTCGTAGGGATTTTCTCAGGAGGAAAAAAAGGTCACTTGATAATTGTTCGTTGCAGGTTTGATTCGTTGCTGGAGTTATTTAATGGCGAAACGAGAGAGAGAGGGAGGTAGTTATATCGAGCAGCAAAAAGAATGTTAATCCTTTGTAAACTCGTTTGACATTTCTGTAACAAACCTCAACAATCCCGCTAAAATGTATACTAAACATTTTGGATCATTCGAATCAATGTTACTGCGTTGTAACCTACCACAACGAACATTTTAATACCAAATTCAAATCATAGATGGCGGAATTTGTAGTTTTAGCAAGTTGAAATTTCGTGCGTCGGTGAAAGTGACCAGTCGAAACTCGTTGAAAGTTTGAATTTTGTAAAAATATAATAAAAGTGTGGAAAATTGTTGTTCCATCGTCGAAACTCGGAATGGTGTTTTTAAAAACGGTGTCCACTCTCTGAAAGGAAGAGTTTTGAAGATGTCTATTTCCAATTTTGAGAGAACATTTTTACGGTTATTCTCTATCGTGCTACGTAAGCTTTTTTTGTTTTTTTGAAATTTTCCTATTTTTTTTTTACGAAAAACTGTCGAAAAAAGGGCGAAATTCGATACTTTTTGTTCAAACCGCCGCCATTTTGTCAAATAAAAAAAAAATACTTCCACAGTCCGATAGCGACTTTCCTACAGATTAATAATCTTTTTGAAATTTTTGTATCGCCTCAAAATTGCGGCCGCAATCGTGGACAACGTACAGGACCTTTTTGTTTTAACGTGTCGTTTCAACAATTTATTTAATTATTATATACTGCATAAAAGAACGTAAAAAAATCATTTCGTTTTCGGCATGAATGTATTTATTTATAAAAATAAAACTAGACAGATTACTTTATTGAAACATAAAAAAAAAAAATCGCCAAAATCAGTGATTTTTCGAAGGATCACACTGAGACAATTCCTCAACATACTTTCACTGAATACAACTTTATAACGTGGCAATTGAGAAATTTGATCAATAACTAGATTTTTCACTGTGGTTCATTAACTGGATACTTTTATGTCCAAAGATTTGACGCTCGTCATAAAATAAATAAAATAAAACATGACAACAATCCGGAATGCTCGGAGATACAAAATTGAGTGTTCGGTCGATGAAACGATACAGAAATCGTGGATCGAATCAGAGAGCGATGTGGAACGGAATTCTTCGTGTAAACGAGATGGAAGAAAGATGGAAGAGGAAGGTACAGAGAGGGAAAATGAGAAAGAGAGAGAGAGAGAGAGACAAAGGGAGAGTCGAGGAAAAGACTCACGTACGTATTACGTACATACGGAGAGCGAGAGGGAAGAATCGAGCCAATCAGCGTACCTCATCGTTAGCCGCATCAAGATCCAGCATCTTTTTTCCGGTGGTGGCTATAAACTGTAGAAAAAGGGTGGCCGAGAAGGGGAGACAGCGAGGAAGAGCGATGGAGGGAGAGCATGATATTTCTTTTGAAGTATTCTGTAAGAGGCCGTGAGGAAACGGTAGAGGAAAGACATTACCGTGACTGTAGGACCATGGAAAGGTAAGAACGAAAACCAGCCTCGGATCTTTTTTTATTTAAGAGATCCTCTAGTTTTTCGGATCGAAATGAGCAATTTTTTTGCTCGTATTCTCCATTCTTACCGACCGCGCTTGCGTCCTTCCGAAAAATCAATATACTTTTTGACTTGGCACAGGTCACTTGTTCACTGCGCTAATTCGTAACCTCCGTCGCTACGACAGCTAACGTTATATGCAGCAGACAAAAATGTCCAAAAAGTATTCTAGTTTGGGTTTTTCCTATTTTTCCGGTCTAATTTTGCACTTTCGGCTTAAACTCGGGCAGATTCGTAATCAGCGGAAAATTTCTGATCGAATAGACCCTTTTATGAGGTTAAAAACGGAAATGAAGAATTTTCGACTTCCCCGGTCATCTTTTCCGGAATCTCAAAAATCACGATATTTCAAAAGGTGGGAGAGTGAGTTTCATTTATGCAATGGACTTTCATTTGGTGGGTTTGGAAAAGGTTTTTGCCTAACTTAGATAATGGCGTTGGATTCGTATCGATATCTCTTATAGTTTCCCCGGAAAGTCCACTTGAAAAATCGCAAAAA
>JAPYZI010007114.1:0-11527 GCA_030523105.1 Ophioninae sp. A BG-2022a
ATGTGTACTTTTCACCGCTTCAGAGGTTTATGCTCGGGAAATTTGTGAAAGTGCAATACGGTGGATCGTAGCTCGCAATTTCTCCCATGGTAACCACAAACTGCGCAATTTTTTTCAAAATTTTGGTGAATGCCGAGCATGTTCCTCTTAAAGCAAGTGTCCTGCATGCACACAATAAATTTCATTCCAAGCGGTTGAACAGTATGGGAGAAATTGGATTTTAAAATTTCGATGTGGCTAGGAACGTATTCGTCATTGCCTTAATATAAATAACAATGGCCATGAAAAAAAAAATGAATTTATATTTTTCTAACAACTAAAATATTCAACAAAACATATTAAAAAATCCAAATTTCTATGTGTATTCCTTCCATGAAAAAAAAATCATAAGAAACCCATAATTTTCGAGCTTGTAAATGGCGGTCTACCTGACTTAAGACACAGCTCAGATTTTCTCGTTTTTTAATTTGCCTTTCTTCACCTGGCCAACGATAAGAGAAAAGGTCCGAGAAATCAGCGGTAATAAGAATCTTAATTACAATGTGCGACACGCCAAGTGTCACAATCCATCCCGTTTTACGTCCTTCAATTATAGCGAATGGATGCTTTCATTGTATTCGATTTGATAGGTTTATGAATGAAGCGCTATTAGCTGAGTCGGAATCTGTCCATCTCTCGGCAGTTCTACCATACTCGTGGTAGAATTGCCGCTATATACAGGGTGTCTCAAAAACAACACTTGCTCAAATTTCAATTAACAATATTCCAGAATAACGAAATATGACTTCGTCGAAGCGGCACAATTTTCGAGATTCAAACCGTCAAAAATTTCGAACTTGAGGAAACAATGCATAGGAATATGTCGGTTCGATTTTTTGTTCAAATATTAAAAAAAGGATCGTATCGTTAATGGCAATCCATTGAGCAAAGCTCATTCGAAAAAGTCAAAAATTTTCACCGTGCAACGGTAAACCTCATGGTAAAATTAACCCTTTTGCACCGGACCCTTGCGCTGTGTCCCAGTCTGGAAAAACATCTAGGACAGAAAATCCTAGATGAAAACCTAGAAAATCCTACGAAGCTTGTAAAATGATTTTTGTTGATGGTGTGCCGTTATGGGATCGTTTATGGTTCTCCAAGACCTTCAACCTTGTAGGCATAAAAGTTCCGCTGACTTTTCGCCGAATAGAAGAGGTTAAACACTATGTCTGACATTGCTCGATTGCGCGATTATTGTTGACACGAATTTTCAATATTATCCGGAGATAAAGCCAAACCAAAAGATACAAACGTCGGAGCTGCCATTTGTGTGAAACATTTTCACAAACTATACATTTTTCCGAGATTCAAAATACTGAGAACATATTTCGAAAAGTGTGAGATTCATCGAGATCATATTGGGTCATGCCGAATTAACTACGCGCCGGGCCATCAGCGGTTGGAGCATCATCGTTAGTCCTTCGGACACTCCGTATACTATTTGTGGAATGAATGGGTGTTGGCGCCCCGGCTGTAGACACTTTCGAGATTTTCTCTAGACACAGCAGTGGCTGGTTTCGCGAATCTTACGATCATCTTATTACTTCCCTTTCCCTTGAACTGGTCGAACCTCGTTTCCTTTTGTTTCCTACCAAAACGGCTAGCCATTCAGCGGCTCCAGCGCTAGAGCCGTTCCTTTTCCTTTCTACCTTTCACAGTAATATGTTTACCTACCATCTTTTACACGCGCAATAATAATAAGTGTATTACACACTCCCCATATATATATATATATATATATATAAATACATATATATATTTATGTGTAGGAACAACTTATTCCAAGTGATTCACATTTCCTTTATTTCTTTACCTCTCACCGCTCCGAACCGCTTTTGATTCGTGCTCGGAACACGATACTTATAACACTATATAAAAGCTGCCCATTGCTCGTATTAATAACAGATAAAAGCAGTGAATCCTACGAAGTACGTCGGACGAAACGCCACTGAGATACCAGAAGTCTGGCAAGGTCCTCGCTACGCAGCATGCTGGAATTCGCTGTGAGTATCAGCGTTTTGAATTTGACGAACAAACAACTAAAAAAAAACGAACCAAAACATATTTTATCGTTTGCACACTGTTTATAACGATGGTCCTGGTAGTTATATCGTTTTAATGATGGTTTTGTTTAATAAAGTTGTTGATTCTCGTGACTGGTGCGCCAACACTGCTGGTCCTGGTAGAAGCCGGCGGACATGGACACGGACAGTAAGTTCCTAATTTTAATGTTGGCGCAAGCTCTGTTCATTTTGTATCCATTTTTACTGCACGAAATACTGACGCGTCGTGTAGGAAGGGAATAGTTATTTTGAAAATCGAATCAGAGTTTCGTTAGATCGAACCGGGCCACCGTTTTAGGTTATTCTAGGGCTTTGAACGCCTGTCGATTATTATCTTTATTGGATGAACTTGGTCTATCAAAAATTTTCTTGTTGGGTGATTCACAGCGTGTTTGAGAAGAAAAATTAACTTTGACGACGAACGGTCTGTTCGGGGTCGATCTCGGTGACTACAGTTTTCCATACGATGCTAATTCGATGGTTAATAAAAACCAAATTTAATTGCCGAAATTTCACACACTGAAAATGCTGCATTCCTAGCGTTGGTATTTTAAACACGGCTCTATAAACTTTTGTATCATTGTTTGCGAAACGTTTACGATTTGGATTGTAGTATCGATATGCCCAATTTGATTGTTCCATGTATTCCAGTAGAAATGGCGCTAGCTTTTCTCAATTACACGATAGTAACTAGCTTACCCAACGGATACCACACGATCTAATGCTTGCCTCACTATGGGTCCGTAATATTCTATATTACGGACCTTGTATTATCCAGCCCTTATCTAGCCACTGTCTAAGCGGACTTTTCTACAGCTATCGCTGCTTTGCCATAAACGTACCACCTGATAACTAGACTGTAATGGTCGAGCCATCGGTAGTTACGAATGACAAAGTAGGGTTATGCCATTTTGCATGTAGACTCGTACAGCGATTGGCTTGCGATTGGTAACAGATTATCTACCTATGAGTTATATACCATGGGATAAATTCTTTACGAATTAATTTTCCCAAAAACATCATTTTTTCTAATTTGTTTATTCATAAATCTTATATTATAAATAAGTATGCCAATTTACTGTATTTTCAATTTTTTTCATCACCGTAGTAACCAAAAAAATACAAAGAAACAGATCTGGATTACCACCATGCATAAAAATATTCAAATCCAGTTCGATGGATTATTGTGGTTGAATAAAATAAATAAGAATTAGCTCGGTAGACAATACCGTATCGTATCTTCCAGAGGTCCCGGAATCAAAACCAACCTGTAACGTACCGGACCCATTTAAGGCCCACCTTATTTGTTTTTAAGTACAAAAAAACTATGAATGTTGAAATAAAGGAAAAATGTTTATTTAATCGTTCGTTCAATAATCAACGTATGAATAATAATTTTGGTTCAGAAAAAAATGGTCACTATTAACGATAAGTTTTTCTTTAAAGCGCTTTCTGGGACTTACTCGGATCACTGTTCCTAATAAGGCCATACTCCTTGTAATTTCGCACAAAAAAAAAAATAAAAAAATATGTAATCTTCAATTTTAACTTTAATTTTGATAACAACATGTATAGGGCTGATAAACCACTACGTATAATTAGAATAAAGATTCACTAAGTAATATCGAAAACATTTTTTATTTTCAAAAGATTTTGTACGTCGAAATTTAATAAACGCCTACGTGCAAATTGCAAATTTTCAAAGTTAGCCACTCGATGATGAGAGCTCGATCCGTTTGACTTTGTAGTTTTGGATATTGCAAACGTGGGCTTTGTTAGACACTGGGCCTTACATGGGTCGCGTACCTTACATAATAAATGATTAACATAATATAAAATGCTCGTATTTAATATATTTACATAATAAAAATCATATCTGTAGTTTGTGCACCTAGAAACAAACTAGATCATTGTGCTGTGACGTAAGCAAAGTAGAAAAAAATGTTAGGTGTACAAAATGAATCTAGCCGATCTAGTTATCACCTCATTTTTCCCGGATCAGGTCCTTACCAGGAATGAAAAAATGTTGGCGTACAGCTCTGAAACCGACGCCGTTTAAAAATCGGGTTTTTATACCTGTTCCGGCTGCCCAATCTATGACGTAAATGAAAAATAAACAAAAACACACGAACGATAGATAAACAAATTCTGGTAGGCATTTGTTTGTTCCCGTACGCTTTATTTCAGTTCGTACAAATATAGCGTTGTCAGATGGTCAAGTCGTTTTGAATTTGCTATGGAGTTGCGAGTTCAAAACGACTTGACCTTGAAATTTAACAAGCCTATCATTTATATCAAGTGTTTGAACAATACGTATTAAATAATGTCATTTCCTCGAAAATTCTTATAAAGATTGATGTTATCTTCGCATAATTTGAAAAACAACTCCGGCAACTTTTGTACATTTTTACCAATCTGATTACTCCTGAACGGCTTCTTCAATAATTTTTTACGGGCAAACCATCGAAATAATCAATCTCACTCTTTTTGCATGAACTTTATTAACATTTCAATAAGCTTTACAAATTTTTTGAAGTCAAAATATGTAATAGAATAAAAGTTATAGCGGCCGACAGGAAGACATCAAGCTAAAGAGGTGCTTGACGGTGACCAAGATTGCGGCTGTTCCGCTTATCGGAAATCAAAAAACCAAACAGCATTTTAATCTTAATATTTAAGACTAGCAATTTACGTAGAGTGAATTCAAATTTACAAAAATTGACTTTTTCATACACTTTTGAAAATTTCATTCTTTTTTTTACTCTTTTTTCTTAAGTTTTTCGCTCGTAGAAAAGAAACTATCGAAGCAATCATGATAATCCTACGCCAATCGCTGGCTTATAACATATCAAAGATGCTGTATAAATTTGAACAAGATCGGTGCAGTAGTTTCTGAAATATCGTGGTCACCGTTTCGAAAAATGACCGTAACTTGTGAACCATTTCGAATCTCGAAAAATCCTTTGGCACACATTTTCTACACATGTGTTAGATGTGATTTATAAAAAATATCGATTTTTTCGACCCGAGAAAATAGAGGACCCCCTTATTTAATGCATAATCGTAGAAAATGCTGTATTCAGCTTTCACTTATTGTCGTTTTACTTCAACAGTCGTCACGTGATTATACATGTGCCGTACAAGGTGAAAACGATTCATCATACTCACACGATAACGAAGCATGTACATCACAAAGACGGTGGTGATAAATACGAAGTCCTCGGTTATACGGTTGGCCATCCTATCGATCTTGGTGGTGACCATGGCCACGATCAGGGCGGTGGAACCGGTGCTGTTGAGCATGACTTCAAGGGTAGCCATGACTTTACCGGCGGCCACAATTTCGCTGGGGCTGACTGGATGGGTGATATCAGCGAGACCGTCAAACACGGAGGTGGTGAAGATTCAGAAAGTGGAAACATCTCTGGTCACGAATTTCATAGTAGTGGATATTCTGGACTCACCGGAAACAAATTTTCAATGGGTGGTTATGACACTCACGAAGACTTTTCCAGCCATTAATATTTAACGGACGAAACGTCATCGTAGGACAAACGGTTGTTCATTGTTGTTGAGTTTTTCTATCCTTTAAGTGTTTTTTTCCTTTTCGTTCGAATCTAAGCGTTTTATACTTGAACGAAAGACCAAAGAGCCTAGCACGTAGTTATTGATACTATTCCTATATCTCGAAAACCAGAAAGCTGGAAGAAAAATATTCATTCTGGGTTTGTTCGTACAATTTTTACATTAATCGTAATATTCCGCTTACCTCTGCTTCCCGAAGAGGACGGTGATATAACTTTAACGGCCAATTATCCAATCCCTAACAAACGCATGATGGAACATGCGCTATCCCATAAACTCCTTTTGCTCACAAAACCGAACTCTCTTGTTGCTCTCCGAATAAAACAGTCGATTTATTTAATTAATACTCCGTTCGCATTGCCGTTTAACAAATACTCAAACGCACCTTAAGTTGTACCGGTACTCTAGACTGTAAGAGCAGTACTCAATAAATTCAACTTACGAAGATCATCACTCGTAGGTGTACCTCTCCGATTTTTTTTGAAACTTTGAAATGTGAAAGAGTATCAAAAACTAAGCGACACGTATTTTTTTTTATCTGCGGAAAAACGGTTTTAAAGGGTTAAAAGTATATCCCAAAATGGGGGTGTTTTTACTTTTTCCTCGATAACATTTTGACGGTACGAGATACAAAAAATTCATATAGCAACAATCTTTATTTTTTTGCGTATTATACATTGGAGATAAAGACGGATGCATATAACAATAAATTTTACGTTGTTTATTGCAAAAATTATATTTTTTCATACGTATCTCCGAGAACTCTCAATCAGTCGGGATGTTAATTTGCATACATGTATAGAACAGAAAAATAACGGATGCGTGTTTTTTGTTTTTCCGATATCTTGCAATTAAGGGGTTTGAACCGCCTTTCGATTGTTTATGCAAGAGCATCGTGTGGTTAGCTAGCATTATAGAATTCCGGGCTAATTCCACACGAATATAATCGTTCGTTTACATATGTAAAATTTTCCCGTATTAATAAACAATTAAGGGATAAACCACCCCTGTGTTTATCTTTTTACCACCCTCCATAAGAACGGGATGAACCTAATTAAAGTAAACCTGTTCTACTTTGATGACCTGTTTTTATGGTCGCTGCAGCGTTTTTTGTAGAAAGGCAACGGAGCGAGACTACACGGGACTACAATCTATAAACGCGTTTTTCTCGGAATGGTCTTTTTCAAAACGGTGTCCACTCTCAAAAAAAGAATTTTGAAGATTCCTATTTTTTACGAAAAACTGTCGAGAAAAAGAGGCAAATTCGATACTTTTTGTTCGAACCGCTGGCATTTTGTCAAATTTCAAAAAAAATCCATAGCGCGATAGCGACTTCCCTACGGATTAATAATCTTTGTAAAATTTTTGTTTCACATCGAAATTGCGGCCGCAATCGAAGACATCGTACAGGACCTTTTTTTTAACGTGTAATTTCAACAATGTATTTAATTATTATATACTAAATAAATAAACGTAAAAAAAAAATCATTTTGTATCCGGAGGAATGTATTTATTTATAAAAAGAAAACGAGACCGATTAGTTTACTACAACATTAAAAAAAAAATCGCGAAAGTCAGTGATTTTTCGAAGGGTCACACTGAGACGATTCCTCAAACGGGATTCCTGTCGAGGAGCTCCTGAGTGCCATCCAGGCGTAAGGGACGCATCTCCGCAAGTGCATTAATGCAGGAGAGGACTATTTCGAAGAACTTTAAGCATTTGTACCGATAAGATCAATAAATATGTTTTCCCAAAAAATGCGCATTATTTTCACGATGGACTCTGTAGGTCCAGCCGTCCATGCGCATCACACGTACGGGCCGATATAAGTGTCTGGTGCGTGAGTACGAACTGTACTCGCGATTCATTTCCCGCCAAGTGGAGACATATTTCCGAAGCCTCCAGGCAAAACCGAGACCGGCTGTATTGATACAGGTTTTCCGCAGTTTCCCTATGCCCACGAACAAAAATTTTTAAAAAGTTATGAACGATTTAATACAGCGGGAAAGCTTGGTGTGTTCGCAAGATGGGACCAAAAATAGAATAACGTTGGTGACCCATTGACCTCAACCGGGATTCATTTTGTTAGCGTGCCTTGAGAACGAAAAGAATGATTTTTTTGAGAAAACTAGAAAAACGTGTTCGTGCTTTATTTTTTTATTTATTTTTAATAATGACTAACTCGCAATTAACCATCGTTCTGTGTTACACAGGGTGGCTGGAAAAAAAGTATTTTTCTAGCCACGTTGAAACGTTTTAAACCTCGATTTCTTAAAAACGAAATGTTTTCATCCAAAATGGCGACCGGAGGGTCCTCGGTGCCATTATCTTGAATGCACACAACAAATTTCGTACCGATTGGTTCAGCCGTTTAAGAGAATAGTAGTTTCAAAATTTTGAAGTGGACAGAGACGTGTTCGTCATGCTCTTAAGAGCATTGTAGGGTTTTATTCGATTTTTTGCGATTTTTTTTTAAATTCCAACTGATATCATAATGTCTCAAGAATATTGTGTCTAAATTTCAAGTCGATCGGAGCAAAATTGACGACGTTATGAGTATTTTTATACCGCGATCATCTGACCCTATGCGTATAGGCCGAGCAGATCAGGAAGCCAGAAAACAGACGGAAGAAGGCAAGATTCGTCGTAGACAAGAGCAAAAAGATGCTTTAGACGTCCTGGATGACAGCAACATCTTTTATGGACCTGGCATTGATAATTCAGTGTGAGGTAAGCCGATAAAACTCACGAACGTTTCATCTCAACTTTTTTAGTGTTCAAAACTTTAAAGCGTTTTTCCCACAGCTCACATTTTCAAAGTCGGTGCCCTTCATAACTTCAAAACTACTGCACCGATCCTTCTGAAATTTTGCACATTATTTCTGTAGATAATTTACGAGCTAAGGCTGGAGAGTTTCTTTCGAATTTTTTTATATTTTTCATTTTATAACAACAAATTAACCGATTTTTTGCTCAAAATCGCGTTTATCCCTTTAAAGTGTTCCTAAAAATTAAAAAATTTGAATTTCGGTAATCCCCCCACCTGGGGAAAGTCCTTATCTAACGATACAACTTTGATTTTTTGATTTCAGATGATCCAGCACGGAGTTACGACGAGCACCGTAATTCAACTTTTTTCCGAGACGCTTGACAAAGATTGCTGCCATCGCCGTATTTTTAAATATTTCTTCGTGAAAATTGGACACAATATTCTTCAAACGTCACACTTTAATCTACCATTAGTTTAAATAAATACATTTTAACCGTTTCGTCAAAAAAAAAAAAAAAATCATAAAAATGTGCCTTTTTTCACACGAATTGAACCCTACCCTGCCGTTAATTGATCAAAGCCCGTGGTACGGTATCTGAAAATAAGGAAGAATATTCTTCCATCAATGATGAGGTACGAGCCGCTCGATCGTAGCTACAAAACTGCGCGGTGCTCTCGGTGAATGCCTCGAGCGTCAATTTCTCTACTCTCTTTGGGTCACGGCCGCCAGAGTGCGAAGCGAGACTCGATAGGTTCTTGCTTCCTCATCTCTTTTCGTTGTTCCGTTTCATCCAACACACACATACACACCAGGCCACACGAGTTTGCGAATCATACATGCATACGCTATAAATGGCAAGAAACGTTCTTGATGGTAACGGCTCCCCACGCTTCAACTTCGGATACCCACCACCGCTCTTTCTTTCCGGTATTTTCTCACACCGGTGTGTATATATAGGTCCAGTATACGTCACATATATGACAGTGAAAATCGCTCTGTTCGCGCGTGCTGATCGGAAATCGCTTTTGTGTTTACTAGTTATCCGCAGACCGGTAGGGTCGCGTGTTTTCGAATTTTTTAAAATTAGTTCGTCATGACTCCATGGCTCAAAGTAAGAATTGTAATGAAATTCGGTTTCCCCGACCGAAAATTTTACTCTTCATTGAGCACTATGCGTAACCTTGGAGCTAACAAAACTGCTCAATTTTCAAGTTTTTCGTATGGTCTTGACAACCTACAATTTTTATTTTTTTATTGCCAAATATAAAAAAGCGGTAGTGTACATGATACAGGCAACTGGATTCTTCTGAACTCGCGAATAGAAAAATCCATTATAAGATACGGAACCACCGAATAATATTTAAATTCACAAAATTACGATTGACAACAAAATATATATGGTTTTTCGATCAAAGTACTTTAAATATTTGTTATGTACGAACAAAAGAACTTTTGCCATAACGTTACAAGTGAACTCATAGTTTTCCCAAATAAACCCAAAGAACAAGCTCGGTGACCCTCCTACTATCAATATGGCGAAACGGAATGTCGTAACATTAGCGATTGAAACACGTTTTTTGTGTCTACTGAAAACTGTTTTTTGGCATTTAGAACGTTGTGGTTTGGCACATCTTATTTATGAAAAATCATCGGAACATTCGGTTGAAAACCTTATAAGCTATGCCGAGTCCAAAGTTGGATTGAATCGAAGTAATGGTTCCGTGTCACCCGATGACACGACAAAATATCACCGACGAAACATCAGGACGATAAATTATCTCCAGAAAACCCAGAAACGAACAAACCCAAACAAACCCAAACAAACACGAACAAACACATGCAAACTAACCCAAACAATGATGTTTTGGTTGGGTGATGTCTTGTCGTGTGACATTATGACATGCTACCAAAGTAATAGATTTTGAAGCATTACTTGTGCCAAATCAGTAAATATTGTTTCGAAAAAAGGAAAAAAATACGAAATCCCTTTTGTCTGTATATAATTCTTTTATCTGCTTGATATCTTTGATTATTCTTTATGGTTTTAGATCGAGAAAATATGAAAATGATATATACCGTGTCCGAAAATGTTTTTTTTTTTATTGTAAACATTTTAATTGTTATAATGATATTTGTGATAAAGAAGTGCATTTTATTTTAAAAAATAATGAAAAACGACATTTTTTTTTAATTGACAAAAAGTACTCACATTTATTTTGCTATCTCTGTTAGTAATTTATATGTATGTATTAAACATATCCTAACCTATTCATTAACTCCGCGTCGAAATCGCTCATGTTAATTATATGAAATTTAAACGGTAGGTTTGCCTTCTGATTTTAACTCGATCCGAGCTGCTTAGCTAAATATTAAGAATTATGAATTTCGTAATATTTGGAATATCGATGCTTAAGGGAATAAAGCTGGAATAGACCGCTCTACTGATTAGTTTATTGTTGGAACTTTCATAATACGTTTATACTAAATGAAAGATAAGAATCTAGATAATAATATAACAAAAAAAAACCAAAAATGTATTTTTTTTTTATTGCAAAGTTATGCATAGTTCTTAATAATTTCAATGGACATATCGAAGAACAATTTAAAACAATATTGATACGAATAAAACTATACCTTCCCAACAATTCTACGACATTTGGATTATTATTTTTTTGTAGAGTTATTAAATCGTGTTATTTAAAAAAAACGAACAATGTCGTATTAGCCCAATGAGCTTTTCCACACTGGATTAAATGGTTATGCAAAAATAAACATTTTTGCATAACCAATTAATCCAATGCTGAAACCAATTAAATTACATTTCTACGCTTTGAAAGTATTTGAACTCGTTCCGTGATTGGTTATGTAAAAATAAACATTAAAAAAAATAAACATTTAAAAAAAACTAACATTTTTGAAAAATAAACATTTTTGAAAAAATAACATTTTTGAAAAATAAACATTTTTGCATAACCAATTAATCCAATGCTGAAACCAATTAAATTACACTTCTACGCTTTGAAAGTATTTGAACTCGTTCCGTGATTGGTTATGTAAAAATAAACATT